>VZRR01008583.1:589656-608746 GCA_013398015.1 Oreocharis arfaki
GGGGGTTGTGGTGGTGGTGTCTGTGGGTTTCTGTTTGGTTGATTTTCTGTGGTGGTATCTGCGTACTCGTCTGCCTTCAAGGTCTCCCTTGGTTTTGTGTAGCTTATCAGGGCTGGCTTTCGGCGTTGACTTCTGTTCAAGTGGCAGCAGAGGGAAGTTACTTAATGCTTTCTAACAAAAACAAAAGTATTTTGACAATTATTGAGAAAACCCGCAGTCAGAGAAGGGACAGATCTTCCGCTACTGAACATCTATAATTTGTTGCCATTCTCTTGTTTTAGCAAAAGTCATATAGAAATAATTTATTAGCAGCTGGTAAAAAGCTGCTTTTCAGAAATCTCAGCTGAAAACTCAGCAGTCATGAAACTGTATCCCTGGCTTTACAGTACATTTTGTGCTCTATTATACAGTGAATGGTGTTAATTTTTAAAAGAACTTCCTATATTATTGGCATGACTTTCAAGTGCTGTATACACATCTCACACAAAGGAGGCCTCTGAGGACTTGAATTACTTAATAACTACTTATTTTAATAGAAATGTGCAAAAAAGGAGCTACAAGGTTTACACACATCATCCTGTTATCCTTATCCTGGATTTGTACCTGTCATTATTCATTTAGCCTCGTGGACTTTCTCGTTGATTGTCAATGGAAAAGCAGGGGAGAAAAGAGCTTGCTGGAGATTGAGTACTCAAACTTCAGTACTTTCAAAGCTAAAAATCAACTTCCAAAACCTAAAAAAAGAAAAAATCCCAAAATGTTTGCACTAAGAGAAAATTTAGAACGTTTAGCCATTGTTTTGGAAACAGCAAATTACAGGTAAATAAAATGGCAGACCCCCAATTTTTCTGGTGCAGGTACATTATTTGCTACAGAAAGTGGAAAGGAAGTTATGAATTAGGATAACTACCCACAATTTAAAAGAAGGAAAAAATAAAAGTTGTGCTAAATGTCTGGATCCTGACTTATTTTTAAGAGCATCTTTCTACTCCAGGGGAAAAAAAGAAAAAAAAAATTCCTATTCCTGGATATATCTCCAACAAGAATTTTTCTTGCCTTACTAATCCTACCAGACCCCAAGTCCATTGTGTCCGTCAGAGTACATTAAAAAAGGCAACTTGGCAACTCCTTCATGACTCAAACCAGAACATAACCAAACAGAACAACTATTGAAAAAAGTTTGATTATGACCTTCAGTTTAAACTGAAGAGGCCAAAGCCACTCCTCTAATGCTCCCCACTAGGACAAAACATCAGTTCTGTGTTGCAAGACCTAACAAGGCAGCCCTACAGAAATAAAATAATGGACCTAGAATGTATTCTGTACTTCAGCAGCATAAATGCCCAAGTTCAAACCATGTTATTTGCAGGATGAGGTGCTCTGTAGAGCAAATCTACCAGAGCAACTCTGACCAGCCACAGCAACCTCCCCCTGCTCCCCAGCACCCCCACCTATGACAACACACAGCGCCCACCTGGCATTTCTGCACACTCTCTCTGGCACTGCACAGGAATTCCATGTACATCTGCCACCTCAGAGCTGCACGTCTACAGGCCGAGTATGAACTGATCAAACTTCTACTCCAGATTTTCCAGGTCTTTCTGCAGAGCCTTCCATATCCACACTGTATCCCCCCATGGCAACAGCCACAGTGGAGACCCTCTTCAGGGTCAGATGTATCCTCCAGGACATATTCCTTCAGCTGTTCCACTGTACTATCCCACTGACAGGGCAGGATTTGCCTCGGACTGTGCTCACAAGCTCTACAGACCTCTCCATATCAGAAGTTCTGCTGTGACAGAGCAGTATTTTTTCCCTCAGCTTGAGGATGTGGGCTTCATGTCTGGTTAATGACTGAAGAAGCAAAGGCTTGTATTCTGGTTTTTAATCAATTTTACCCTTGAGATAATCTGGACTATTTTGTGATGTTTCTTTAGAAGCGCTTTATGCCTCCCAACCAAACAATACAAAGTGTAAGTAAGTAATCATAAACACTGGAGTAAAGCAGAACATGGAGCATTATCTATAGTGTTTACATCAAATAAAAAGTGCCTTGCATCTTCTCACACACAGTAATCACACATTCCATGTTCCAAAAGACTGTCTTTGCACAGAGCAGCTGAAAATGCAGAATGTTTATTCTCATGCTCATCTCTGACACGTTTGGAACTCAGCTGTTTCATTACACTAATTTTTTCAGAGTTCAAAGTGATGCTTAGGTACACAGTAAAGCATCCAAATGCTTTGTAAAGGAGGACCTGTTACTTCTTCGTCATCAAAAGTGCACATGAAGGATTAAAGTAAAATTAAGCAAAATGCACACCTGTGTAAAAGATATAGCAGCGAAAAAAACAGTCCCTTCTTGAAGCCAAGAAACAAGAAACCAAAATAAGCACGCATTACAGTATGCATCTTGCTTTCAAATACATGGAAAAATCCTTCATAAAGAGTATTTTTTATATAGAATGCAATGAACTTTCTGAAATTTTCAAGATGAAGGTTACCAAAGCTCTAAGTCTCCTGTAAGTTCAGACATAGTGTGGGTTGATGTTTTCAATACCAGAGACACTCCACATAAACAGCAAAGCGTAACCCGTTACAGTTGGTGTGATGAACTTTGAAGCAAAACAGTCATCACTTCTAAAAGCATTTCATGGTTGGGTAATTGATCAATAAAAGAAATATTTCCATAATATCAAAAAACCACATTGATTCTTAGTAAAAAGCACTTGGAATCAAAGGAAATACGTACTTGACCCAGATCTTATGTGAAAGCTCCACGTTTCCTGCTAAATTGCAACATAAGTGTAACTTAATGCTGTTTTACACTGGACACACTGTCACTCTAGAGCTAGGGAATTACCACGACCTCCAAAAATTTAAAATTACGATTGGATACTATTTGCCAACTATGTTAAAAGTTAACATCTCCATAAATTCAAGATATTCCCACAATACATGACTAAACCACCTCATCTGAAATTTCAACCCAGGGCCTGTGAACCACATAGTTCAAGCAGCAGAGACAGATAAATCCCTTCTGTCTTCACTTCTTTCTTCTGAAAGCAGTATATTCACACACATCCCTCTTTCATCTGCCTCAAATCAAAACACTCCTCCTCAAATCTGAAATGTGTAAAGAAGGAATCCTCCTCATAAGGGCCTTTCTGATAGCCCACACAGCAACAGTGCTGCAGAGATAACATGCAACTCATTTCTCCAACTCCCTCCCATTAGCCTTAAATCCAGTGTTTATTTGTAGCTCCATATCACACATCGCTGCAAATTCCTGTTTCAGAGCTTGCTCAAGCTACCCACATCTCAACCCAACCTGTAAATGTTACTTAGCAAATCTCAACATGCAAGATGTTAGCTCTGAAATCCACTTCCTCCTGATCTACTTTCCAGTCCTCTGTAATAAGAAGCTGCTTCAACTTCTAAGTCCCTGTTATCTCTCCACTACCTCCACAGGATTCTTCCTCTGTACACTGCACACTTATCTCTAAAAGACAGTGTTTGTAATCTCGCAGTTGCTCTTCCAGTGCCCTTGTTCATTCCTTACTGTTATTTAAAATATCATTTTTCTGTAATGCTTCCTGCCTCCAAGCATTTACAGAGCCACAGCCCTTTAATGAGAGGAACTGGAACATGGATCCACACGTGCTCACGCCCCAGCAGGTATCATTCATATATATCACATCATCAAACTTCCTTTCCTTTATGTAAAATTTGTTCAAAACCTACAGAATTTTGTGACTGGAAGGTCATCTCAACTGTTACTACAACATCATTTTCCTCTCAACTTCATCGCAGCGGCAATAGATCTTCAGGTAGTGAGATGCTCACTGAAAGTCCACACAGAATTTTAGACAGTACCCTCCTCACATAAATTAGTTTCTTTTAAAACTGGGCTTAGTTTCATTTAAAACAAGACTAAGAGGACAAAAAAAAAAAAAAATCAACACAAGTTGATTTCAACCCATTCACTCAATCCTTAACAACAGATTTGTACTGTACACATATTTTTGCATTGATTAAGGAAGTTTCAAAGCTTCTCTTCTACTCAATACATAAGTAATCATAAAGGATGAGGGAGCAACTTTTCTCTTTTTTCCCAGAACTAACCAGCTGCTAAGATTTGTTTATTTAAGTCTGCGTGCCACTGCTCACCTACAGGTGATGAGGAGTGACAAGTCATTTGGGAGTTTCCCACCCTGTATATTTCCTGTGATTCCAATAGCCTAAAACAATTAAATAATATTTTGATCTCACCAAAGCAAGATTTTTATACAACAGCTGTAAAAACGCACGTTAACAATAAAAATTTCTGAGTACATCCAATGCTTTCCTCACACAAAACACTTTCAGAACACAGATGATAAATGATGCTTTACAAAGAAGAATGATTCACATATCCTGGTAGGCCAAATATTTTGTCTGGACCAACTATAGACTAAAAACAGAGCAAAAACAAAGAGCTTCCAGTAAGCTGAGCTTATCTTATGGTCCATATGTATTTAGTAAAAATCAGCTCCTTACCCACCTGCCAGAATGGCACCAATGCCAACATGCAGGCTGGTCACCCTAGGTACCAGCTAACCCCACACTGGCATGTGCAGCCAAGACTGTAAAGCAGTATTAGATGTTCTCCAGAGAATTTGGCCCCGAGTCTTTAGGCACGTTTTGCTCCACATTCTCTAGTACTCCATAAGCTGGGGATGTGCAGGGAATGTGAGCAAGGCTCCGAGTTACTGGCCTTCTGACATGCCAGAATTTCAAAGAGCTGGTGTGCCACCACACAAACACCCCGAGTCACCCACTGACAGCCCCGCAGGAACGCTCTGCTGCCTGAAGGTAAGAGGACTTACCTGGGGAACACACTGGAACAGAGATGGACGAGAGTGGCCTCCAGGTCAGAATAACAACAGCCCAGAACAAGGGATCAAGTAAATATCCACAGAATGCAACTCTATCAGTGGCTGCTTGATTGACCCCAAATGAAACAAACCCATGCCAGTGATCACGCTCACACAAGGGCAAACGCAAGCACATGGCCACAGTGGTCACAATCATCTCATGATGTCATCCTGCTCAAGTACTGCATGACAAACTTTGCTCTTCACAGCTGCAGACAAGTTCCAAACAACATGTTTTGCTTCCGAACCGAGAACAAAAAGCATGGGTCTACTTCAAACAGGCAATCAAAATTAACACCATTGTTTGAAACACCCTCACAGCTGTCCCCAAGTTAAACACTGTTTGTTTGTGTTCCGGCTCGAAAAGGTTAACAGTATTTCATTCCCTTCTTGCCCAAAGAACACAGCTGCCAGAGCGACTTAACTTACGTGGGGATCAACATAAAAAATGTGAATCCTTAGAAATAATGCTGTATGTAAACTTATTTTAAATCCACAGGCATGAACTCTGAAACATCACAAGTGTTACTGTGGATTTGTATTTCTTCTGACTCTAGCAGTCTTCACTAAAGCCGGACTTCACATAATACGAATTGCATTTTGCTCACGTAGCACATTATTTCACCTGATCTCCAAGCATAGCTAAACAAGTACTGCAAATGCTGGTAAATAGTTATCTGATTGGAAAAAGACCCAAAAAAATCAAACAAGAAGGCCCAAAATAAATATAAATGTGTCAATTTGAACAATTATTATCGTATTTCAGGGGTTTTGAGAGCTCTCTTAAAACCATAATGCAAGAATAAAGTGTGGTTCTGAGCTTGTGCTAAATCACCTACTTCCCTACTGCCATCTCCTGCCCCATAAATAAGCTACACTGCCAGGATTTTGCACATCCAAATGCACTTCCAGTGCATGCACCTTTAGCAGTAAAATTAATATTTTTTTAACTCCTCAATCCATATTTTGCAATTGCAAGAAACTGAAGGAACTGGTTGTCTGAAATGAGCACAAATGAAGAAAACAGTTGAATCCATGTCCTAGCAAACAATTAAATGCCACTTGATTATGCGCCCATAATTAATTAATAGAACATAACCTCTCCCTCCCTTCTGAGGCTGTGGCAGGCCCAGAATCTTAACTGGAGCGTATTAAAATGTGTCTGCCACAAAGGCAGGCAAATATTCCCCTAAGTGACAGTAAATCGTGTCCTCACAAGTAAGACTGCTACTTTCAGAGAGGTTTCCTACAGAAACAACGTCTGTGTGACCAATGGCCTTTGACCCAAATAAATAAATAAGCAGTGACCCTGATCCGAAGAAAAGTTAGTATTCAAGACACCCTGTTCCTTGTCTGCAGCAGCACCACCAGGGCCATTCCAGACAAAAGACAAAAATGTGCAGAAATACGTCACTCGTTCTGTTGTTTAGGAAATAATTTGCCAGCTCGTTTCTCAAAGTCCCTGACTCTTAAAAAATCACCCTATTTAAATGCACCCCAAACAACCCAAGATTTAGCATGCCTAGGAACATCAACTGAATATACTTTCTGCAAATTTATTCACTACACACACTCAACCATATTTACAGCATCATTAATTCTATCTCCCAGACATGATATGTGTGTCATTGTAGGGTTCAATGCTCAGTTTTTGGGTTGGAGTGGGTTTTGTTTCGGGTTTTGATTAAAGTTGCTGCAGGCTGAAACACAGAACATAACTGCAGCTGTTCTTTTAATAGACAAGCATATATACACAAAAATATTTTATATATATGTACACAAATTATGTATTTTCTGAAAATGCAGATAATAAACAGATTAGAGGACAAGATAAGAATAGAAAGTGATCCTGAAAAAGTTATGAAAAAATGTTAAAAGTGTGATTAAGGAGGACTGCAAAGCTGCAGAGTTAGGCCAGAACACCTGACTACACATACAGGGGATGGCCAAAAAGTGGTTTAGGTAAAGGTAAAAGGAATGGAGAGGTCTAAGCAGACCACAAAGTGACCCTCAGTGTCATGATGTTGAAGGCTAAAAGTAAAAAATAAAAACTTCAGAGTGATGTCAATGCATGGAACTGCCCACAAAACCAGCAAGTACCAGTCTCACTCTGTGTTTTGGTACTATTTCATGTAAATTACCACATCCAGTTCGGTCACCACACTTCAGGGAGAATAGTAATAACAGGCTGAAAACTGTACCCAAACCCACACGACTCAAACACTACCAAAACTCTCCCAGAAGCCACAGGAGCACTGGAACAGACTGACAGAGAAGGTTGTGAGAGTGCTGTTATGGAGGGGTTTTGAGTTAACATCTGCCCCAGCCAGCAAAGGCTACAGCTAATTGTGCCTTGGGAGAGAAGAATGGATCAGGCAATTCCCAGAGATCCTGTCCAGTCTTTAAGGTTCTGGATCACAAAAACAGGGGCTGAACAGGACCTCCAGGATTCACCTAACCCATTCTCGGCCCCTAAGCTGCAAGTCCCAACACCACAGTGGTTTTGGGCGGGTTTTTTTCACAATTCCACACTGTTTATTTCTAAGTTTACTGATGCCATACCCGACACTAAGTTGAAGTTTTACAGAGAACTGTCCCAACAAATTCCAAGAACTTTTCCACTAAGTGACAACAGCTAAATTAGAGACCATTGCTATGAATTCCTTCCCACCACTGACTGTACTTTAGCTTGTATTTATCAAAACTGCATTTCATCCAAAATTTTAACATTCTAGTCATTCACTGTCATGAGCTCTGTCTGGAGCCCTTTACCACAAGCTTTAGATTCAGCTATTTGGAATTACTTTAACTACTTTCTTTTAATCATCTGCAAGTCTCAAGCATTAAGTATTCCACTTCCCTTTTTACTCGATATTTATAAGTTGAACAAAAACAGGTCTGCAAAATTACTTTTGGGAGTCCATGCTACCAATTTCGCCCATGAACAGTGACCACTTGCATCTATCCTTTACCAGCAGGTCAGGGAAGGGGATTCTCTCCTTCTGCTCTGCTCTCCTGGGACTTCACCAGGAGTACTGCATCCACCGCTGGGGGCCCCAGCATAGGAAGGACAACCCAATCTAGTGGAAGGTGTCCCTGCCCATGGAAGCAGAGGATCTTTAAGGACCCTTCCAACCAAAACCATTCTATGATCCTTTAATCTATACATAACCCTTGAAACTCTTACCAATAAATCAGGAACAGCTTAGATTCTGATATAAAAATTTGCTGCTAATTAAGTTGGGCAAGACCATGTTGACAAAAATCTTGGTCCATCTGCTGTGAAAAAGTGAAGAAAGCATATGGTGCTTCGTACAACTACATTAAGATCACTGAAGTCCAAAGCTCCTCTTAGTAACCATCAAATGCAAAAGAACGAAAAAAGATTCAGAGTCTTCACAAAAACATAAATCAAATCTAATAAAACACTGAATTTATGTTTTGGTCTCTGCAAATCTATTTTCAAACCTTTAAGAGAACAGTTAAGACCAGGTAGGGAGTACATACCAGACTAAGACAGCAAGTAATGAGGTTTTCCTACTGCTCATTTCTGGACTTTGTATGGGGATTTTTAAACAGAAATATATCCTGAGTCTTCTGCTCCAGAATTTTAAAGCATTTTATTAGTAGCCATGACTTGGGTTTCACATGAAACCTAAAATAAGAAGAATTACTGATTCTTGGGGAGTCAGGAAGAGGAAGGAGAAGTTAGGCATGGGAGATGATTCAACCCACAGACTTTATGATAACTTTAAGAACGCTGGCTGAGAATAAACAGAACAAACACATAACTCCGTCACAAAGGAAGATAGGAGATCCATGAGTTTTACTTTTCAGCATCCTGTCCTTAACCATCACAACTTTGGGAAATGAAACATCTCCAAGGTCATTTCCACAAGACAGAAACAATGGCTACAGACCAGTTAAGGCCTTTCTTTTAAAAAAATTGTTATTTTTACTTGTATCTGAATCTTACCTCTGGTTTTCTAACTTCAAATAATGGTAAGCATATTCTCAAGAAAACAACAGATTATGAAAACAATAGTCTTCCGAGTTAGGCCTCTCAAATCCTACCTCACCGTAAAGAGCAACAATCCTCATTTTCATTAGAATCAAGCATGGATGTCAGTTGCTACCTTCTGTCTTCTGCTAGGCTATCAGCAAGAAGAGCAGCTATGATTATCAATAACTATATCTAGAGACTAAACCAGTGAAGCCACATGTTCTTGAACTGCAATTTTCCAAAAAAGGCCATTTACTAAAACACTGGCCACATTTTTGTAAATTGAAAAAAAAAAAAAAAAAGAAACCCATAAACAAGCATGTAAACAATTTTTTAAGAATGTGAAAACATCTCACAAGGTCAGAAAGGCAGAAAGCATGTTCTCTGAGTTCTTTTCAAGACCACACTCTCACAAAAAATGAGTGACAGCCTTGCCTCTTCCAAACAGATGCCATGTGGCAAAAGAGAACAAAACGATAAGAAACAGCCTCCACAAGATTATTTTATTAAATACATATGAACCCATCTCTTTTAATAATAAACACTATAAACAAAATATTTGGAAAACACAGAGCTGAAACAACAACCTTACAAAAGTACCACAACTTGAATGGACACTGTTTACTCAGTGGCAAACCTGGTATCATTATTTATGCACATTAATCAAACAGGAAAGAGAATCTTTTGAAAGAAGAGTTTTGAATTCCAAATCACAAACATGTGGCTCTCTATGGCTTTGTTTTCTTTTCAGTTGCCTGTAGCTGAAACAACACGCCACTTGCCTTGGCTGTCCTGCTGAACTGCAGTGCCATCACAGCTGCAGGCCTAGGAAAACCTACTGAAGTGCTTTGGGATGTTCCAGCTCTCTCTGCTGCTTTTCTACTGCAAAGAATCAACCCCTCAGAGCTGGAAAAGGGAACACACGCCTCGTGCCTCAGTAGTGTCAGTACAAACCTAGGCGCCTCAGCTTAAAGCATGCTCACAGGTAGCATCAAAACCTCAGCTCATGAGTGGAGGCAGCACAAAACTGGCACAAGCGTCTGAAATTGCTGCAGGGGCAGCTGCCTCCAGCTAAAGGGCAAATCTGAGACCTTCACAGGCATCATCTTAACTCACTTTATAAAGTGGACCAGAATTCATCACTGAAAATAAGCATTTCAGTTTTAGTCACTACAAAATACCTAGGGAAGAAACATTCCTCTGCAGCACTTTGAACACTTGCATGGATTTCTAAACACAAACTGAGTATTTACTACCACAGAAAACATCCTCTTTTTCTGTGTGTATGCCTCGTTATCTTACTTGTTTTGGAAATACCATTAACAGCATCCACTCTGAACCTTGAGCTTTCTACCACTGCTGAAACTTGCTGACCATGAGAAACACACACCAATCAGCTCCCTATTTTGCAAAAGCAAGCAGCTCCTGAAAGGCATAAAATAAGAATAATTCAGTAATTGCACTTCTAAGATGTGTGGGGTGAATCCCAAAGGCAACACTCAGGCAGCAGCTCTTCCCTCCCTTAACAGGGAATTCCAGCTTGCTCCTCAGCTGCAGCCGGGCACAATCTATGGCTCAGGCAGAGGCTCCAGGCTGAGATACTTTACAAAAAGCAAATTCTGCCTGGCAGCCCACTGAACAAAACACACTGAAGAAAAAAAACTCTCACAGACTGAAGATTCTAAGAACTTGCAGCCTAAAAGAGAAAGGCTCTAAACACATCAAGTTACCCAAAAGAAAATATGGGGGGAAGTGTGCGTTTAAATCCGTGTTTTAGGAAGGTGAAGTATCACCAACTTTTCTTCAAAATCTTCTTTCAAACATTCTATGTTCTTAAAAATATCAAACCTACTACTTCTCTCTTCACAAGCTATAAAACAAGAAGGAAGAAAATGGAAATCCTCTTGTAAGTTCTTCTAGAATGTTTTGTATTAAACCTGGTTTAAAAATAACATATACCAACAATATAGACCAGTAACAGCCCAGTCATCACACAAGCTTCATAAAACTACTATGTATTTTTCTGGGAAAATAGATTAATTATGAAGAAACAGCTCTGCAGGAACAAAGCGTGTGGCTTTCTTCTATTTTTACACAATTGCAATTTGTGTGTTTATGAAAAGCAGCCTGTGAACTAAAAACACAGCTTTCCTAATTTAACCTTTCTTAAAAAGTACAGAATGCCCATTCAACAATATTTCAAGACTTAAAATTCCATTACAGTTGAATTTATGACAAGATCACAACTTTGTCTTTTGAGTCTTGAGTATTTTGTTAGTCACACATTCAGCTTATTCTTATTGCCATTCAGGAATTAGATTTACAGTTCAGAGAACAATAGCCACAAAAAAGGACAAGCGTCTGTATTTCTTGGTCCAAAACAAAAATACACATGTTAAATGTACAAATTTAAACTGTGCAAGACTTCAACAACACAGTGGTCAAGCTAAAAGGTTTATTGGGCTCTAACTGGTGCAGTTATAACAAACTAAGAAACCAGAGTGCAATGTTTTTTAGATACACAAACAGCTAACAGCCATAAGCATCACTAATGGTGCTCTAACCTCTTGTTCTGTAACTATTTTCAATTTTTTTTTTCTTAGACAAACTGAATGTACCAAATAAAGTCTCAATGCTTAACATCTGTTTCCAGCTCAGTTGTTTCAGTAAAACTTCACACCAAATACTTCTTCTGCTTCCAAGAAATAAGACTGGGGGGAAAGGGATTTTTTTTTTTTTTTGCATAAACTAAAATTCTACCAAACATTCTTTTAGGCCCAAAATTTACAAAAGAGACAAAACCTGGCCCTGGTGTTTGTGTGATTAACTGAAATTTGTTTATTTAAAGATCAAAACTGTAAGAAATCCAACTGAGTGGCCAAGAGGACTTCATCTCAGAAAAGCACAGAGTAGATAAAGAGAGTTAAATGGATACTGAGAGTGAGAGAAGGAAGGAGAAAGTGAGAGAGATGATAAGGCAGAGATTCTTCTGGGCTAAACCTAGAAGACAGAAAGCATTTTAAAATACCAGCATGTGTCAAACAGAGCAAGCAGGAGTGGCCAGTGTCTTATGGAGAAGAGTTCCTAAACCACAAGGAAGTGACATGCAACCCTCTATAGAGTCTGACAACACTCCACACTCCTGGCATCACTATCCATGGCATCTGGCAAAAGGAGCTCAACAAAACCTATTTTCCAAATGCACAATCTTCCACAACTGAAGCCAAGGTTCCAGAAAGAAGAGCTGTCATCCCTTTTCATCCACAAGTATCTGAGAAATCTTCTGCCAGAATGTCTCATCTTCCTTCCGGTTACTATTCCACCAGTCCCAATCTGACACTCTAACATTTAAAAAGACATTTTCTATTTTGCTGAAGATCTCTTCAAGTGTCAGATAATGGATTTCCTGGGGTTTTAAATCCCAGGAAACACCATATGAACCACAGCAAAAAGACGTGATAAGGACGCTATTCCTACCTCCTATTTTTTCCCCCCCTTGAATCTCTTTCTGAGTGATTGATTTTGTATGCCCAGTAACATCCTTTGTCTCTTTTTATCCACTGAGGTCTCCCATGGTCCAATGGGGTTTTGCACACAACTACCCTGAATCTGTATCCAAAATTATGATGAGTTTGTTTTTTCTGTCTCTTAGCTTTCCTCCACAGCAGCTACACACAACCCCAGACCATCCTGTCACCAACTGCTGGTTCCGGCTGCAGGAGTGACAGCCTTGTCACCTACACCCAGCTCAGGGGAAATTCAGTGGTTAGTTACTCTGACACCTTGAGCACAAGACTACTACAAAGCCAACAAAGAATTCAAACTCTGTTCAATGACTGAATTTCTTCACAGTATTCAATTTGCAGAAGATGGAAAACTGAGAATTGTAAACATCAGAGACATGAAATCATGATCTATCTAGTCACTAGCAGATAAGCAATAACCAGCATGTTCTTGGCTCAATGAGCAGGGATTTAGCTGCCAAATCCCAATCAACACTAATTGGATTGTCCTTGACATCAGAATATACCACAGACACCACAGCAGTAATTTATTTCAACAAACACATATAAATGGAACACAATTCCCAGAACACCGAGCAGAAGAAAATTAATCTCATCAATACTGATAATGCTATTGTTAGAAATAATTTTTTCACTATATAAGCAAGGAGCCTGAAAGTCTCATGCTACTGCAAAGAGGAGTAAGAGGAGAGATGAACCAAAGGAAAACCTCCTACTCACCAGCACATATTTGCAGGATACAACTTTCACTGCCAGTTACCAAGGCTGAACTGTGAATCTGCTGTTACACATTTCACAAATGATTCCACAGTGACTGTGGTTTTCCTTTGTAAGTTACAGTAGTTGGGGAGGTAGCTGGTACTTTAAATTCATGCCAGAGAACTACCACAGCAGTATAATTCTCTTCCCCACTGCTGTAAGACAAGACTGTTATGTTCGGGGCGTTGGAGAAGTTAAATGTCAGTCTCATTGTCCCTCCACTGAAAAATACGACTGTGGTTATAGAAGGCCAGGGCTTACACAGTATTCAGGCTTGCATAACAAACTGTCTTCCATGAACAGGCTGCAGGAAAAGTGTCTTTTTGTCAGATAATCCACAAAGTTAATCCAGGACAGAACAGGGGAGAGAGAGTTCCTTGAGTGCAATTTAGGCACAAAGATAGGAAATGCTACTTCCCTCAACATAATCTGTGTCCTCGAATTTCAGAACAAATGAAGATAGCTTACAGAGAAAAAAAAATCAGCCTCCATTAGTGTTTTAGTTTAAAATGAATGGCTGAAAAAAAAAGTATTTTTATTGTTGTTGTTATTATAATGGCAAGACCAAGTGAGTAAAGAGTTTCAAATCCAAGTTTGTTAGAAATATTCATTACAGACATTTGAGGAAGATTTACATGATCTGTATTGATTTTAAGATTTCTCCAAAATGATAACAAATCCATAAATTGAAATCAAAATAATTTTTTTAGTCAACACTGTGTACTAGAAGAAACTGCTTGAATACCTTTTACGAAGACATGCTACCAAAAAATACTGGGGGTCTTCCAAGCAGACATTCAAGAGAGCTTTATCTCACGAAAAAAAACCCCAACAGACCAGCAAAAAAACACCACCACAGTCAAAACCACACAAACAAACAAAACCACATCTGATAGAAATATTTTCTCCTCTCTCTGTTTCAGCATAGTATCATGGAATCTGTTGTATTCCAAAAGTAAAGCACAAGGTTTGAAGGAAGAGATAATTTCATTTACTGGAGCAACTAATTTGTTTACAAGGCTTTTGGGCTGCCATGCCCTATCCAGCCAGAGCCAACGACAGTCATCTCCTTGCAATACACAGTCACACTTCTGCATTCTGCTCCACTTCCAGCACTACTTGATGCTCCATTCTACTACACCTGCAAGAATTCTCCTGCCACAATAAGAGGGATTCAGTTCCTGTTGCTTTTTTAATCCCTTTGAGATTTCCCTGGATTGCATTTGAATCAAATTAAGCCGCAGCACAGACAAGAAAGCCACTGAAGTAACAGCTTTAGTCCCTTATTTTTCTACATTTTCTGTTCTACAGAGATTGCATACCATGGCATCAAGAAATCATCTGCTCCTTATACACACACTAGCTCAGTGGAATGCCCAACTACGAATATACAGCAAATACACCAGAAAATCCTCATGATATTATATTCTTCACAGGCAAAATCTGCTCACAGGGGAAAAAAAAAAAAAGCATCAGACTACTCCATTTAGAAACTTCTCCCACTCCATCAACAATCGCTTGTCTTGTTTCAAAATCCACCAAGATACGAAGCTATGTTACACAATAAAGGCTTTCCTGAAGAGGAGTTGATAAAAATCAGAACAGAAACAACCACAACAGAGCCTACACGTTACACCAGCATTTATCAATTGTGACAACAGCCAAATAAAACTGCTATACTGTTGCAAGCCTTGTGTCCTACACATTGCAACTGCACACAAAAGCAAGAACAAATCATTCCTCTGTCTCCTCAGAGCGACCAAACCTCACAGAAAATATCTTGCTCCACCTCACAGGTTTTCTCCTTTAACTTCTGGGTACAGAACAGCATCCGACCAGAAAGCTGCTATGGGTGCATGGGCAATTTAATCAAACCCAGTCTTTGGATCCTCTCTTCTTTATCCTTACCTGTCAGCTGCTGAGCTAAGAAAGACACAGAATGTTCTCTCTTTTACCTTTTCCAAGTATCACTATATGTAAATTCTAGGGATAGATTTATGATTAGGGCTTATACCAGCAAAACCAAACAAAACAAAAAGGCATTTTCTCATGCCCTTCCGTGATCTTTGCAAACATCTGTGTTCTTCCTAAATCCCATCCACATTCCATTATTCAAACATATTAAATGGGAATTTTTTGGTGAAGCACATCAAACACACTTTAAAATCCATGAAAAAATACAATGGATAAACAGCAAGGCCTCCTGAGATTTCTTCTAGCTGTTAACCCAGAATGCCTAAATCTGGTAGCACCTTTCTTCCTTTCAGAGACTTCTCTAAGAGCCTTTTGTAGCCAGTTATGCAGCAGCTCTATATTGTGCTGATATGCGGGGGGGATATGTGGTTATCTACCTTAGCTAAGGTTCAGCTGAAGGCAAAATACACCAAGGTTGATTGCTTTCCTGTGTGTGTCACTGAAACCCTTCATGTTTCACTATGAGAACAAAAAAAGGGGTTTAGTAAAGCTGGGGGATTTATAAATCTGGTTTCTCCAACTCTGTCAGGACACTTACCACGCTCTTGTGACAGCAGCCACTGCTGCTGCAGTTCTGAGCAGTGCCTCAGAACGAGTTCTTAAAATACACAACAGCCATTAAAACTGTGATCTACCTCAGCTTACTTTTATGGTGAAGGGCACTGACAGAGCAACTTAAGTGGGAATACAGAGCAGTGCACCTGAAACACAGAAAAAGCTGGGCGAACCAGGTCATCCTTTCCAACACAAAGACTTCTCAGCTCCTAAGTGCCTGCAATTCTACTGACACTTGTCAACAGCAAAGCTCATTCTCCGCTCAGGCAGAGCCTCTGTGCATCTTGCCAAGCATGAACAAACTGCCTGTTAGGCAAATTATCCAAAGGCTCCCGTTAGTTTCCTTGGAGCATGTAGGAGACTTAAGGCACCTCACTAACATCTTTGTGCCCAAGGCTCTAGGACCATTTAGGCTGATACAAATTCAGGGCATGCTCCTGACCCTCCTTTATGCTGATACTGGCATTCATCTGACATCCTGGTTGAGCCAACACTGTTTGAAAAACTAGCAGGAAAGTAATCCAAGGACAAAATAATACTGCAACACAGGTAAAACACCCAGCAAGAAAGGTCTTTTGGACAGGTCAGCATCCTAGAGTGAGCTGGAAACCAAAGGAAGATTTAACACAATAGGAATGGCAGCACTGCTGTAACATCAATTTATAGGCTTAGACCACAACAGGAATGGATTTTCAGATGTTTGACTCCCAAAGGACACACTCTGTGGTTTATTCAAGGACAATAAAACTGTTCACTTCCCCTGAAGACTATGCTGGATAAAAACCTGTAGCACCAGTAACAAAGTTATTCCAAAACAAGAAAAATCTACAAATCTGCTCCTAAACTGCACAAATACTGCATTTTAGACATTTATAGTGAACGTTTTTGAGTAAAGCCAGATAACCTGCCCAGGAAATCAGCACCTTCACCACATTTTCAGGAGTATTGCAGATACTGGCACACGTAAATACATCCATATAAGCAGTGAGAGGAGAGGAGAGCCAGCAGACACAGTGGGGCTTTTCTGGGAGAGCAGTCACTACTATAAACACCCTTCTGTAAAAACCACAAGCGTTTATCATCCAAACGCTGCTGACACACAGGTTGGGGGGAAGGGTACAGCACTTTTGTTTGCTTGTTTACACAAAGCTATTCCACAGATTATGCCTGGAGAAAAGTAAAAACACTACAAAATGTAGTTACACTCAACATTAAAATCAAGCGCACTAAATCCAAGCCAGGAGGTAGTTGCAAATGAAAAAAAAAAGGACAGAAAAAAAAGGAATATACTCAAAAATATAAAAGCTTTAAGGGTAGCTAGTCTATTATCCTAGAAGTGTTTGTCTCTGTTTTTCACATAGCAGGAAGCATAATAAATGCATCAAGAAACTACCATTTTATAAGAAAAATAAAGGTCAGTACTCCATGTATTATGGGATTGCATGTGGGGGTAAAGGAATCTGGAAAACAATGCATGCCTAGTCTTCAGCAGAATGTTGTTCCTCCAAGCATTTTTATTATGAAGCATTAAAGTAGCAACAAGTAATTTAAATAATAAAGTCTAAACAGTTACTTTCTGGGCATGACCTTTTCAAATTAAGGTTCTGGAGTTATTTCTGAATCTGCTCAATTTCATCCATGCGAACAATTCTACAAAAGTTCATGAGGCAATTCATGTATGAAAAGTTAAACACATACTTAAATGCTACAGATGAAGACGTTTTACAGATATAAAGCTTTCCAATGCAATCCGTAATTTCATTTCATATACTCTGCCAGATTGATCATATCCAAGAAGTACGGAGCCCACTTGCTTTGTCTTCTTAAAAGCACACCTGGGTTTTTTGGTTGCTTCTTTGTTTTGATTTGGGTTCTCTCTGCTGTGTCAGGGAAAACGTTCCAAAAAAGAGAGAGGCAAAACGGAAGGTCTTTATTTTTAACATAAAATACTCCCCATTTCAAACGTCTTAATTTTGACAGTACAATTAGGAAAACCCTATTATCAAATTGGGTGGAAGGGGAAACCAGGCTGTAATTTATAGAATAACAATTGCGGAATAGTAAAATATAAGAGACCCTTAGTAGAACTTCGTAAGACACTGCATCTTTAAACACGAAGACAGAATGATTTCTCTAAAAAATATATATTATATATTTTTTTTTAAAATCCCATAGCCTGAGTTTATAAGCCGCACTTTTAGAATGAACAGATACAGACTACACGCAATTGCTACTTCAAAGAATTACTCTGAGTAACAAACTTGAGTGTTGTTTGGTTTATGAATAGTCAAATAAATTAGGGAACATTCGACTGTTTAAAATATTGTTTATTAACAACATACATTCAAAGGATCGTTCTGAAACACCCAGCACAAACACATACCAGATGACAATCACTTCATTTTCCAATCAGTTTACAATCTCAAACACCGATTTGAGATCTCTGCAGCCACAAAGCTGGTATCATAACGGAGAGTTACGTAACAGAAGCCACTCTCTCTTTGCCCACAAAACGACAGCAAGATAACACCACTTCCCTTTCCCCCGAGCAGACAGAGCGCATCCCGAGGCTTTAGGAAAAGCAGCCATTCCTGCAGAGCCTCTCGGGTGCCACGGCGCTTCCCCGAGGGATACGCGGCACCGTTCAACAAGCGATGGATGAGCAGCGAGACGGGGCAAACCCCGCTGCTCGCCGAGCCCCCTCGGCAGCCTTTGTTCTCCCGGGAGGCGCGGCTGTCGCGCCCTAGCCGGCGGGACACAGGTGGGGACGCGGCGGGACCGGCCCTGCCCGGCGGGTCCGGCCGCGGGGCGAGGGCCGGGCCCGGGCACGGCCGCGGGCCCCGTTTGAACCTGCCCGCGCTTCGGGAAGGAACCGCAGCCGCTGCCAGCAGGCGGGGTGGGCGGGGGCTGTCCCGGCCGGGCGGTGCAGGAGCCCCTCCGCTTCCCCCCTCGGGAAAGGGGGATTAACCCTTGGCTCGCCCCGCTGCCCTCACCCCCTCCTCCCCCGGCCGGACGCGCGNGCTCGCCGTGACCCCGGGGCTGGGCGGGGGCTGGGGCGGCCCGGCCCGGCTGTCCTGCAGAGCCGCTGCCCCGGGCCGACCGCCGTGCCGGGACGCCGCTGCCAGCGCCGCGATCTCCCTTCGCAGCCCCCCGCGGGCGGGGAGGGCCCGGCGGGGGAGGTCCGTGCCCCGCCCGTTCGGGGCTTTGTCTCCCAGCAGCCTCCCCCTGTGCGGTGCCCGCCCGGGGGGCAGCGGGTCCGGGGCACGTTCACCCCTAGAAAAGACACTCGCAGCGCTCGGCACGCCCGGGGGGACTCGGGTGCCTGAGCGGGGCTGCAGCTCACCGCTCCCGCGAGGAGC
>VZRR01008584.1:7180-87992 GCA_013398015.1 Oreocharis arfaki
ATCCCCGGGCCCCGCACAGGAGAGTTGGGGTCTCAGGGCACTGGCACTGGCATGCTGGGGAGGGACCTGCTGGGGCATCCTGTGAACAGCAAAGGGCACTAGGGGTGGAGGGGACCAGGGGAGCTGCCATGAGAGAGAAGCCCCTGCAGTGAGGGTAGGGCATGAAGATGAGTTTGAGGCGGCCAGATGCCACCCCAGCACCTCGTGTCACACAGAACCTGCCCCTGGACCTCCTGCACAACTCCCTCTCCCCATGGCATGGGCTGTGGTCATGGTCAGTGCAGGTCCAGCCTGATTCACAGATGCTCCAGGAGGAGCTCCAGTGGAGCTGCAGCCACTGAGCTGTGGCCTTAGAGGGGCTCAGAACCCTTGTAAAAGCAGGAATAAAATCTGGGGGGATTTCTGAAAGGGGAGATTTCTGAAGGAGGAGATTCCTTGGCGGCTGGTGAGAAGCAGGTGATGAGCAAAGGCTGGAAGGGCTGAGCCAGGGGCAGGGAGCAGAGGGTGCCACTGGCATGGCCAGGGCAGGATCTGGACGTACCGACACGGTGGAGGCGCAGAGCATCCAGGAGCTGGGTCCCCTCCAGCTGTGTCCTCAGGGCCACCACATCCAGCTGTGGGGCTGCATCCGGCGGCGCTGGGGGCCGAGGGACCGGCCCTTCCCCGCCCATCCCTGGGAGGAGGCAGTGGACAAAGTGCAGCTGGGACCGTCGGAGAAGGTTGGTGAGGGCATCCTGGAGGGCAGCAGAGGTCAGTGGGGATGGAGGGGACAAAGGGTCAGCACGTGCTGGCGGTGGGCAGTGTTCCCTGGGTGTCCGGGCAGGTGGAGGGGTCAGCTCCGAGTTGGGAGCAGCTCCATTCAGAGGGGTGAACGCGAGTGGTGAGCAGGACCCTTCCTCCTTATGTCCCGTGTTTTCAGTTGATGGCCACAAAAATTACCAGGATTCACAGAATCATGGAATGGTTTGGATTGGAAGGATTAAAGATCATCGTGGTTGAGGGATGCTGGGCAGGGGCATTGTGAGGGACAGGCAGGACCCCAAAACGGGCTGGTCAGAGAGTCAGCAGAGCCTGAGCCTCATCTCGAGAGTGTTTGGACACCTAATTACGTGTGAGAGCAGCAGGAAGCTGGCCCGTGCCCAGCACTGAGGGCTGGTTACTGTCTGAGCACTTAAGAGGATTAAAGCAGCGAGATCTCTGTGTGATCTGGGTGCTTTGGGTGTTATCTGTGTGTGATATGTGTGTGATCTGTGTGATTTGTGTGTGATCTCTCTGTGATGTGTGTGATGTGCGTGATCTCTGTGTGTGATCTGTGTGATCTGTGATCTCTCTGCAATCTGTGTGTGATCTCTGTGTGTGATCTGTAATCTCTGTGTGCAATCTGTGTGATCTGTGTGTGATCTCTGTGTGTGATCTGTGATCTCTGTGTGCAATCTGTGCCTGATCTCTTTGCCAGGGAAGCTCTCCCTGAGGGACAGCAGTGCTGGACAGGCCAGTGCAACATCTCCAGTGGCCAAAGCCACAATGGGTACGGGCAGGGGGTCACTGCTGGGGCTATGGGGCTCCCCAGTAAGGGACTGTGTCCAGGGCACGGTGCCAGCGCGGGGCCGCGATGCTCTGTGCCACAACCCTCCCGACCCGCAGCCGCAGGCTCCCGGCGCCGGCACTCACCGCCTGCAGCTTGATCTGGGCACACACCGACCTCTTCCTCAGGGCGGCGAAGCTGCTGGCGAAGGTTTTCCTCAGGCAGGCGTTGCGGTGCAGGGCGGCCTGGGAGCGCCCCTCCAGCCCGGCCAGGGCGCGGCAGGACAGCGGAGCCCTCGCCCGCGGCTGCACCAGCTCCCGGACCGCGGCTCTGCCGGGACAGACACGGCACGGGGCACCGGCCTCGGTTTCCCAGCTTCTTCTACAGGGATGCAACACCCGCGGCCCCAAATTCCGAACTGGTGCTGCTCTGCCGAGCGAGCCGGGATGCTGGGGCACCCCCCGCCCCGCTCCACCCTCCCTGCTCCGAGCACGGAGCTGTTCACCGCTGTTAAAGCTTCCCTGGGCTGAAGCCCAAACCGAATGAGCCAGGAGTGCACAAGCAGAAGGTTAAAATCCCCCCGTGTGCGCAGACACCTGCAGCACTTCAGCTCCTTTTCAATTCCAATTTACTTCACAAGGTTGCTCCGAGCAGTGGGGAAACCCGGGCAGCTGCTGGTGGAGCCTCACGGCTCTGACTTGTGCTGGACCCCCACAGGCAGGGACACTTTCTGCTATCCCAGGTCGCTCCAAGCCCGGTCCAACCCAGCCTTGGACACTTCCAGGGACCCAAGGGCAGCCACAGCTTCTCTGGGCACCCTGTGCCAGGGCCTCCCCACCCTCACGGCCAGGAATTCCTTCCCAATATCCCACCTAACCCTGCCCTCTGGCAGGGGGAAGCCATTCCTTGCTGTTCACACAAGGGATGCCCCACACAACCCTCTGTCTCCGGAGCTGGGGCAGGTTTGCAGCTCAGGGCAGGGGCATCCCCACCCCTCTCCCAGGGGCACAGGGTTCCCCACCGGTGCCGTGGCACCTCCTGGTACTTACACAGTGGAGTTCTGCAGCACCTGGATGGCGTTCTGGGCGGAGAGGTTGAACTTGGCCTTGCTGACCCAGCCCGTGAGGTCGTAGCGCACGGGGGCCGTGCCCAGCTGGTGGCAGATCTCGAAGTGCAGCGTCTGCTCACACCTGCGCAGGTGCCCGTCCCCTGTGACAGCGACAGCACCCCAGGGCCGGCCCAGGGAAAAGCCCAGTGAGGGGTTTAATCGTCCGCATCTCCCAAATTCCCAAAGCCAAATGGTGATGCCAGAGGCCAGGCAGCCGAGCTGAGCCCAACTCACCCTCTTGGTCGGGTCCCTTGGTGGCGAAGTAGGAGCAGAGGCGCTCGAAGGCGGTGCCATCCCCGGAGCCTGGGATCAGCACCTCCTCGTCCAGGATCCACAGCAGCCCCCGGCGAGCGGCCCCGGGGCTGCCAGGGAGCACCTGCGGCTGCCAGGGGACACGAGGGCTCTTGGCTCTGGCCACAGCCATGCCAGCCTGCTCTGCTCCCTCCATCCTGCTCCCTCCGGCCTGCTCCCACCACCCAGCTGCAGCCCCTACCCCAGAGCAGAGCCAGGAGACCCTCCCGACCTGATCCAGCTCTGGATATCCCCCTGAACCCTTGGCAGTGACAGTGTCCCAGAGGAGCCCATCATCCCAGGCTGGGAGCGGTGGTGGAGTGCAGAGCTTGCTCAGGGAGGGTCCTTATATTTTAAAAAGCCAAAAAGGTTCTGGTGGGTGCTGTGCCCTCCCCTGCAATCCCTCAGTTTGCTCTGGGACACTCCTCAGGGTCCCACTCTGCCTCTGGAGCCCTCGCTGCTCGGAGCAGCGGGATGCAGAGGGGACAGGGTACCTGGGAGCAGCTCAGGTCGATGATGGACAGTGTGGCCAGTGGAGAACGCTCTGGAAGATCAAAAGACACCTCAACATTTTCCTGGAAAACATCATTTAAAAGCTTGCTTCAGTCGTGGGATGGCGTCTGGAAGCCAAGAGCAGATCCACTGGCAGGGATGGGGAGGAAGGCAGGGATCCAGCAGCAGGGGGAGAGGAGCAGCCACCAGAGCTGTGGCACAGAGGCACGGCCATGCCTGCCCCCACAGGAATTGGGGAATTCCATTCCCCATGGAATGATTTTCTTCCGTGTCACACAGGCTGCCTAAATCATCTGATTTTTGTTATAATGGATGAGCATTTCTTGACAAGAAAACAACCAACAACTTAATTTGCAGCTGGCAAGTGTTGTTCCCCTCCCTCACCGGGGGCTCCAGGGCTCATCCCAACACTTCCAGCACCAGGAGCACCCCAGGAAGGGCAGGGGGAGCACGGCTGCTCCTTCCTCACTCCCGAACCAGGGGTGCTCAGCAAAAGTCGTGGCTCCAGCGTCTCTCCATGGCAACATGGAGAGGTTCTGCCGGGGGATCCTGCAGGCAGAGCAGAGGCAGCAGCATTTTCTTCCTACACTGGGCGTGTGCCACTGCCACCTGTGTGGGACCCAGGGGCTCACAGAGTGGTCTGGGGCTCGCAGGGCCATGTCCTACACCATCCTTATCCAGCAGCAAAGCCCAGGCACGGGGAGCCTGCCGAGCCCTCCGAGCAGCAATTACATCTTCATCGCTAGGGAAGGGCACATCTGTCCTTCCTTGGCGATGTGTGTGTTAAACCATGGGAATTCAGCTATTTTCCCAGGGCTAGAGGCATTGCAGGAACTCCTTCAAGCCTATAATAAGTTCATCTCTGCCTGTAGGTCTCTCAGCAGCTTATTTCGGCAATAATTTATCATTTTCCTTTCTATTCTCTATTATTCATCACCTGAGGAAAAAGTCAGCTGCGCCAGCAGAAGGGCACGAAGTCTCCTGAGCTGCAGCAAGTACATCACAGGATTCCAGAGTGGATTGGCTTGGGAGGCACCTTAAAAATCATCTCATTCCCACCTCCCCGCCATGGCAGGTTCCACAAAGATGCCAAGAGAGCATCTCTGGCACATCAGAAGTAGCCAAGAGGATTCAGAACTGAGGCAGGGGGTGAAGAGAGAGGCAGCTCAAGCTTCCTGCTCCGTGCAGACCCCTCCAGTAAAGCTCGGGAGTTGTTCACCCACACCCAGCAGGATACAGGGACCCCTGGGGACAAAGGCAGCCTCACTGCCGGGTGCTGGGAGCTGCTCCCAGCCCCTGCTCCTCACCTCTCTGTACCTCTCCATCTGCCACAGGAAGGTTTTCTCGTAGAAGAGCCCCTGCAGCCTCTCCTGGACGTAGTTGTGGCACAGCTCCTCGAAGGTGGCCGCTCGCTCGCCACGCTGCAGCCGCGGGCTCTGGAAGCCAGGGGTGTCCACCACGGCGATGGAGGCCATGGAGAGGTGCTGGGAGGAGAAGGACCTGGGGAGAGCCGCACACACAACTGGGATTTACCCACGGGCAGCAAAGCAGTGCCAGCCGGGCACTGGCGCTGCCCGTGCTGCAGGAGGGCAGGACATGGGAGTCCCAAGTGCCACCACCGTCCCCACATAAAGATTTTCGCCCAACTTCCTGGTTTTTTTCCAGCAGGAATCAGTCACCTGCTGCATGCTTCTCTCCTTTAGATCCCTGGGGAAGGGGCTGCCACCCCCAGCCCCGGTGCCCAGCAGCTCTTTGGTACCTGTTGATGAGCGAGACCACGGCGGCGAAGAGCTCCTCGTAGAGCCCCGAGGCCATTCCCTCCACACACTCCACTCCCGTCATCTTGGGCCCTGGCACGGTGGGAGGGAAGAGCAGGCACACACATTTATTCCCAGCCAAGTTCAGCCTGCTCAGAGCTGAGGTGGGACGTGGGATTCCCTGGATTCGGTGCAGGAGAACCCACACGGCCCCACAGCATCGCCCCTGCACATCCCCCTGCCTGCCTTTGGCTCCTCTCCTGCCTCACGAGGATTTAAGGAATACACAACAAAGGCCAATCCCTCAGGTTCTCACTTTTATCAAGATATCTTCCTGGCCCCTGCTGGAATTCTGCTGCTGAGCATCACGGAATCATCAAGGTTGGAAAAGACCTCCAAGATCATCAAGCCCAACCTTTAAGGAGCGTGGGAAGGCTGACCTGAAACCCAGGCAGAATCTCACCCTCCCACCTTGCACATGCCGGATTTGCCTCCATGAATTGGATCCATGCATTCCTTTAAGGTTTATAGCGGCTCAGCAGCACAATCCCTGCTCCAGATCTCCTTGTAGGACACGGGTGCTGGAAACACGACACCAGCCCAGCTCCATTTGTGGATTTTGGGGATTTTCCCCGCTGTTCTAGGCAGAGATCTCGCAGCGTTTAAGCCCCATCACTTCTCTGAATCCACCTGGTTTAGCGTGCCCCTAAAGAGGGTCAGGCAGGGGCAGCTGCAGAGCTGAGGGCAGCGACGTGGCACAGCACAGTTAATGATTTTATTGACATTAACAGCCCTAATTTGGCCTCACAGCCTAAGAAGAACAGAAGAACGTTGCCTCACCATTCTCTCTCCTACAGAAATAAAGGAAAAAGGGATGGGGCACCCCGGTACCTGGCGGGCTCTCCTCTGCCGGGGGCCGGCCCCGCGCTGTCGCCTGCGCCAGGATGTGCCTCAGGTGGTGCTTGAAGACGGCGGTGCCGAGCTCCTCCACGTCGCAGCCCAGCACCTGGGCGGCGCGGCTGGCGCTCTCGAACCTCAGGAACTGCTTCCTGCCAACTGGGGAGGGGGCACGGCGGGCTCAGCCGGGGCCGGCTCGGCCTCAGCATCACCAAAAAGCTCCCAACCCCGTCCCCCGCGCACCCCCAAAATCAAAGAGATCCGAGGCAAGCCCGGGACCGGGCGAGCCGCAGGAAGGAGCAAAGCAGCAGATGTGCTGCTGGGAGCTGCTGGGAGCTGTTGGGAGCTGCTGGGAGCTGCTGGGAGCTGCTGGGAGCTGATGGGAGCTGATGGGATTAGGAACCAATCCCTCGAAATCCGGGATCACCTTTCAGGGTCCCGGCGGTGTTTGCTGTCCCTGCAGCCGGGAGCAGCGGTTCGTCCCCGCGGGCAGAGCTCCGCACATCGCTCACAGCCGGCGAGAACGATTCCAGCTTAATGATTAAAATCAATAGGGAAGTAATCTGCTGGATTAATCCTTTCACACATCCAGGGCAGAAAGGTGCCGTGGACGCAGCCGGGCAGCTCAGCTCAGGAACACGGGGGGTGAGCACAAACAGGAGCACCCAGAGACCTCAGAGTGGCAATTTTGGGTGGTGGATGAGGAGTTCAGGGGGCTCACAGCTAAAATGGGCCCTTAAAACACAGCTGGTGGCTGGTGGCAGGGGAGAGGGTGTGGGATGGAGAGTGAGAGGTGGCCACATCCTGGCAAGGGACCCACTTTGGCTGAGGGGATGCACAAAACAGGGCTCGAGGGCTGGGGGTGCATCACAGCCCCCCTCTCCCTTTCCCTTTGATCCCTTCCCGGTATTTTCTATGCTGACTGAAGGACTCCAACATCAAGGGCTGTGCTGGAGCAGGCAGAGGAATTGCCTCAACACTCCAGTCTTTGATTTATTCCGTTCTCACTTGTTCTTGTCTGAGCTGGCTGGACGGACGCTGCTTCCTGTCAGACACAAAAGCTCTGCCTGCCGGGGAGTGGAGGGGCTGGGAGGCCAGGGCTGCACATCCCACACTGCTCCAGCATCCCACACTGCCCATTTCAGCATCCCACACTGCCCATTCCAGCATCCCTGGGACCAACCAGAGGGTCCACTCAGCCCTGTGGTCCCCAGGCGCCATTTCACCCCCCCCATAAACTGTAATGAGCAGCAGCTCCACGTGGCCCTCTCGGGTGTGATGTGACCATGGAAAACTCGCTGACTTTAACACCTGAAGGGAATTGTTTCAGCTCAGGTAACATTTAAGAGAGGCAGAAGGAAAACACAGGGACAGCTCAGCCTCTCCTGCTACAGCCCAATTTCCTGGGTCTGAAAGAAGGATGCTTGTTTTCCTGCCTTCCAGGATGTGATGCGACAGGGATGGGTCTGTGCAGGACCCGCGGGGCGACACCAGCCCCCACGTACCAGCAGCTCGAGCACCCACCCTGGGCTACTGCTGGTGGTCTCACTGACCCCAAAATTCCCCCCTGGCTGGCTGGGTGCTCCCATCCCCTCCTGCTGCCCTGGTGCCCCTGACCTCTGCAGGGTTTGGGGCAGCTCGGTGTCCTCCAGCAGCTTCCAGCCCTGCACACAGAGGGGTTCAGGAGGCTGGGTTTGCAGCAGCAGGGAGGTTTGGAGTGACTACTGACACGCCCATGGCAGCACCAGGAGGGCTGGAATCACAGCCACCTCCGTTACAGGTGCCGTGGAGGGAAGCCCACAGGGAGCTGGGAGCCACAGGGCTTTGTTCTGCTGTCAGCCAGCAAAAGGCCAGCGTGGGAGCGAGCCGAGCGCCAGCCCCGCTGCGCCCTAAACCTCCCTCCCGCTTACAGAGGCAGCAAAATAAATGAAAAAAGGGGGATTTTCGGCAGCCCACAAAGGGACTGGAGCACTCAGGTGAATGGTGCCCGCGGTGCCCCGCTGGCCTCGGGCTGCCAGGCTGCTTTGCCACTAAAAGAGCCGCTCTGGTACGTTTCAAAGGCAGCGGGAAGGGCTGACACGGGGATGGAGCAGAGGGAGCTTTTGAAATTCAACCTTTTCTTCTCGGTGTTTTTGTAGCTGCAAATGCATTTCCCACCCCCAGCCAGGGAGAGGTGGTGCTGTTCCCTCCTGGTTTATTCCTGCACAAACGGAACGGGTGAGGAGAGAAGGGGAAAAGGTGCCTTTAGCCCACGCTGGGGCCTCTTTAACACGTGCCGGGGCCGTGGCTGCGGATGGGGATGGAGGAGGCGCCCGGCTGAGCTCCTGAATGCCCTGGAAAAGCAGTGCCGAGGCTCCCTTCGGCGAGGTTTCAAGGAGAGGATTTGGAATACACGACATCAAAGGGCATGAAAGGGGAAGGGAAGAGATGGCTATCGGGAGACAGGTTTAACCACATTAAAAGAGTCGTCGCCCCCACTGAGACTTTTGCTCCGTGCGGCTTTGATCCATTTTTTATCCATATTTCCTTTCATTTCTCCCCCTTTTGTTGACACTCAGTGAGGGAATCAATACCAGAGTGAGCGACACTGAGACATGCTCTGCTTGTTAATCCCACACCCGAGCGCGCTCGGAGCCGCAGCCCTGCCCAGATCCGCTACTCCCATTCCCGCTCCTGCTGAAAGAACTGAGCAGGATTTGTTGGATACAGCACTCGATTCCCTCCCAGACTGATTTACAGAGGGCTGAGGACACAATGTGCAGGAAGTCTGAGCAAAGCAAAGCTCCCTGCGACCATCCCTCCACCTGCCCTTGAGCTGGGCGCTCCCAAATCGAGGCACGTCTCCAAAATCTGCTCTCCTGAAAACTCTCAGGGCAGAAGGACTTCCAAATTTTTTTGGCCAAGAGCCTTCTGACACTCATCAGCCTGCGACCACAGGGTCATCTATAAAAGCTGGAAGGGCATTAAGGTAGATGGAGATGAGGAAAGAGAACACCAGAAAGAAGGAGAAAAGAGGTCTCACTGTAAGTCATGACAGCGCCTATCCTTTTAAAATAATTAATAAATGATTAATGGCATAAATTACCGTAAGATGTGTTATGACATGTTGCAGAGACATTTATAAATGTCTGTGGCTTAGTTTATGGCAGCCTTTATGCAGCCCTCATAAACCGAAGTGTGTAAATCAATGTGGCTGCCTCTAAAATGGGTTAGAGCACGTCCTAAAATAATTCGTGAGGGATAAGGCAATTTCTGCTCGCCCGTATTAACAAAGTCTCTATAAATACAATCTTCGTCCACACTCAGCCTATTATAATTCAGCTGCTGTGGTAGACACTCAAGAGATGATAGAATTAGTGCTACCTGGAGCTGTCCCTTCGTGGTGTCACTGGGGACAACGCGCTAACGAAGGAGTGACCCGTGGGTCCTTCCTGAGGAGCTGGCATGAGGTGACACCCAGCAGCCCCTGTGCACAAGTGGCAAGGACAGACCTGCTCCAGAAGCAGGGCAGGACGCTGACATCCCCCATCCCACCGTGGAGGAAGAGCAACGAAGAGCTTGGAGCCACCACAAACGGAGCAGCCTCGGGATGAGCACCGTCCCCGCACACCTCGCCGTTCCCCACATCCCAAACACCCCTGATCCCTGCCAGGACACGCTCCCTCCCCGCTCCGAGCACAGAGATGAGCTGTGAGGGAAGCAGAGGCAGGAGCCCCCGTACCTTTGCAGGCTCCAGCAGCTCCCAGGTGGTAAATTCCGGCCAGGATGCGCCACACGGCCGCCTGCTCCTCCGCGGTGATGCCCAGCGTGCCCATGGCAGCCCGGAGCTGGGAGAAGGCCACCGAGGCTCTCTGCTTGTCCTCGGGCTGCAGGGGGACAGAGCCAGGGGATGTCACTGCCTCTGCTGGGCACCGTGCCCAACAGAAGGGAGAGCGAAACCATCGGGACAGCAAGGAAAGACAGCAAGAGACCCTCGGAAAAGTTGGGCAGAGGGGAGAAGCTCCCGGCAAGGTTCCTCCAGAGCCTTAGGAGCAAGCTGGGTACATCAGCTCGTCATACAAGGATGTGTAATTCCCACTTCAGGAGTGTCTACAGAGCAGCAGCTGGAGATGGATGTTTTATACCATGGAATCATCAAATGGTTCGGGTTGGAAGGGACCTTGAAGCTCATCTCGTTCCAAGCCCCTGCCATGGCAGGGACACCTTCCACAGCCCAGGTTGCCCCTCCTGCCCTGACCCCTCACTCCTCATCACCCCTGCCCTGAGCTGAGCAGCTCCCGGCCACCAGCAGGGCCTCACCTGCCACCTCCCACCACAGACACCCTCTCCTGCAGTCCCTGAGCTGGGGCGGCTCCATGGGGCCAGGAGCTCCAGCGGGCAGCGTCCCTCCTCGGCAAGGACCAGGGAAACCCCTCCGTGCTGGGATGGCAAATCCCCAGCGATCAGAGAGGAGGGTGAAACCCCATCTCTGAGCCCAATCCTGCTGCATCAGCAGGGTGAGGACCTCGCTGTGCCCTCCCCGGAGCTGCTGCTCCAGCAACCAATTCCTCTGGCTGCCGAGGCGGAGCAGGAGCTCCCTAATGAAGATGGAATATCGGATTCATCAAGAGATGATGTAACTGCAAATTGCTGCGATTCATCCCAGCACTTTGGCTCCAGGACAGTCTGCTGGGGCTCTGCAAACAGCTCAGACTAATGAGGGGCTGGGGCTGGGAATCAGCCATGGAGCTTTAACCCCTCAAATTCACCTTCTGGGCTGCCCAAAAGGATGCTCTTGCCCCTGGGAGTTGCTGCTGCAGGGGAACATCGGGCATAGGTGACCCCGGAGCAGCAGGATCTGTTCCCAGGGTGGCTGTGGCACGCGCAAAACCCAAGCAGAGATCCCAGGCGGGGCAGTCGAAGTCCCAGCAGCTCCCCTGAGGTTGTCAGAGGGGTGCTGGGGGCTCTTCAGGCAGACCCTTCCTCACATTCCCTCCCTCCCCTCCATGCTCCCAGCACAGTGGCATCATCACGAGTCACCCAGCAGCCAGCAGACTCCTCTAACTGGGGGTGACAGAGGGGGTGCCCTGCAGCAACCCACTTCAGATGGGCACAGGACTCCAGCATTTCTCTCTCCCTACCTTTGTGAACGCTTTGATCCCAAAGGAATTGCTCTCAGCCACCTGGTGCAGGTGCAGCATCGTCCTGGGAGCAGCCACAGAAGAAGAGAGTCAGGCTCCCCCCTTGCCTGCCCCCAGCACCCCCAGCCCCCCTTGCAGCACCATTGGAGGGACCTGGATGGGTCAGGCCACCACAGCACTGCCCCAAGCAGGGACACGAGCACACCAGGAGCCTTCAGTGGGGGCACAGCTGGGGGGGGACCAGAAGTGAGAAGGAAAGGGATCTCTGTCTCATTTACCACCCCAATTTCAGCTTTAGTGGAGGGGCAGAAATGCTCTCCTTTCATAGGAAACCCCTCTCCGTGCGTAAAGATCCCTGCAGCCCCACTGATGCAATTGCTCTCACAATCTCCCATCAGGAGATAGGAAAAACCCCATCGATGGGGAGGAATTTGGGAATCCCTGGACAGCCTGGGGCCGTGGGAGCCTCACACCCACCTCTCTGCCACATCCAGCCCCGCCAGCAGCAGTGGGAACACGTTGAAGCTGCTCTCTCCATCAGGCTGCTGGGCAACGCGGGCCCTCTCCAGCAGCAGGGTCTGGGGAGGGAAAAGGGAACAGGGAGGTGAGGAGATGCTCCTGGGAGCTGCCAAGGAGGGGCTGGATTTCTCCTTGCAAGGACTCAGCCGGATTTGAGGCTGCTCCTCCCTCCCAGGGCTGTGCAAGCAAGAGCTGAATCATGCCCCAGGCACCAAGGGGCAACACTTCAGTGCATGGGAACAACACCCACGGTCCCTCTGAGCTTCCAGAGGTCTGGGCAGTGCCATGGCCCTGGAAAAGATGCTGCAGGACCGGGATAAGTCACTGCCTGGGCTCAAGACAAGCCCAGCTCAGCTCCAGCCTTGCTGAAGGTGTTCAGTGCCAGCGCTGGGGGCAGGAATGGGTCTCTGCAGAGTTGGGAGTCCCCATCCCAGACTGTCCCATCCCATCCCAGGGTGGTTCCAGAGGCACTAGTGGGGACATCCCCACTGCTGCACAAGGACAGCTCTCCCAGGCCCCCAGCTCCCTGCAGGCACCCACGGCAGAGCAAGGGCAGCAGTGGGAAGCCCTGGTGCTCCCCAGGAGCAGACGAGGCTCCAGCCCTCTCCTCCCTCAGACAAGGCCCAGGGGCACGGGCAGCTGTGATTAAAGAGCCTTTGATAAGAGCCCTGACGATGATAAAAGCCCTCTGAGGCTCAGCTCCAGGCGGCCAGTGAGGTGCTGCTAATGAAACGCTGAATTATGCATTTCCTCATCAACATTTCATCCCAGCACTGCTCCGAGCTCTCTGCCAGGGACAGGGACAGAGGCAGGCTGGGGGACCCCACCACGCTGCTGACAGAGCTTCTGCTCAGGGGCCATTTGGTCACCTCTGGTTTAGGAGGAGCAGGGAGGGGAGCAGGGAGCGGAGCATCGCTCCTCGTGCCCAGCCTGGCTGGGAAGCGCTGCACAGGCGTGGCTCATCCCCACCCCAAGGACCCCCATTTTCAGCCACAGCCCTCCCGTCCCACCAGGTGACAGGTACCTGGAGGTGAGCAGCAGTGACCTGGCCCGTGGCGCTGAAATCCAGCGACAGGACCATGGAGAAGCGCGTGGAGCTGCTGCTGTGCCTGGTGGTCACCGACCCGAAGGCTCCCAGGACTGTGAACATCGCCTGGATCTTCTCCACTGCAAAACCACCGCCAGAGCCCCCTGAGCCACCCTGAAGCTCTGGAGGAGGCGTCTCCTCCTGCCTCACCTCTGCCTGCTCCTCTCGGGGTCTGTCCCAGCACTGGGGAGTGGCTGGGCACGGAGCCAGCATCCCACACTGGGTGACACAAAGGGGACGTGCCAGCCTGCCCAGCCTGCCCAGCCTGTTCCAGGCCGTCCCTGAGCCCTTTGCAAGAGCACGGTGTACCCGAGAGAGCTCCAAAACCCAGCCCTGCCCTCTGAAGCCGCTGCCTGCCGAGCAGCGCTCCCTCCCGCGTCACTGGTAACCCGAGCAGGTGGGAAAGCGCTGCCCCGAGCACCGGAGTCATTCGAGTAATTCCCTCTGGCTGCTCACGCCGGTGTTTGTCAAGCAGCAAATCTGTTGGGTCTGGGACGGGGACAGCAGCACTCGCGGCCACGCCGGCTGCTTGGGAGCCACCCCAGGGGCACAAAGCAGGCCAGGATTTGTGTGGGTGTGTGCCCCCAGCCTGCACAGGCTCTGTGTGCTGCCTCTGCCCAGTGACAGTGCCATCCCTGCCCGTAACTGAGACCCTGCCCCTACCCGAGACCCTTCCCCTACCCGAGACCCTGCCTGTACCCGACACCCTGCCCCTACCTGAGACCCTGCCGTCCAGGCTGCCCGCCGTGCCCACCAGGTACTCCAGGGCACTCTGGCAGCACCGGGTCCTGCCGGCCCCGCTGTGCCCCAGGGGGACGATGGCCTGGTCCTGCCGCTGCATCAGCAGGTTCCTGTAGGCTCGGTGTGCCAGCGAGCAGATGTGCGGGGGAAGGTTGTCCCGCTTGCCCCGGGGAACCTGCGGGCAGGGAGAGAGTGGCAGAGCACATCCCGAACCTCTTTTTCAGGAGAAAATCCTGAAGATATTCACACTCAGGGCGATGGTTTCTCCCCAGGGTGCAGTACTGAGGACTTTGTCCTCAGAGCACCCCCAGTCGCAAGACCCCTCCAGAGCACTCCTGGCCATCAATATCTTCAGAGCATCCCCCTCCCAAAACATCCCCTGAGTGTCCCCAGAGCATCCCAAGTCCCAAATGTCCTTAGAGAATCCCAGATGTCCCCAGAGCATCCCCAGTCCCAAATGTCCCCTGAGCATCCCCAGTCCCAAATGCCCCCAGAGCAATCTGGGTCCCGAGTGTCCCAGAGCAACCACAGTCCCGAACATCGCCTGAGCATCCCTGGTCCCAAACGCCCTTAGAGCATCCCCAGTCCCAAATGTCCCCTGAGCATCCCCAATCCCAAATATCCCCAAAACAACCAGGTCCCGAGTGTCCTAGAGCATCCACAGTCCCGAAAGTCCCCAGGACAACCCTGGTCCCAAACGTCCCCAGAGCATCCCCGGTCCCGAACGTCCCCAGAGCATCCCTCGTCCCGACTGTCCCCGCACTGTGACGGTCCCACGGTGCCACCTGCCGGCCCCGCCGCGCCCGGCGCCCTCCGCCAGTGTCCCCAGGGGGGTCGGTGGCCGCTTCCCACGGCAGATCCCGCCGCCCCGGGTCCCCTCTCTCACCTTCGCGGCGCTGCCGGCGGCCGCGGGGCCGGTGGCGATGGCCACCAGGCTGGGCCCCGCGTAGGTGCAGGGCAGGCGGGCGCGGAAGCGCTGCCGCAGCGTGTTCATGACGCTGCACTCGTTGAGGTTGATGAGCGCGGCCAGATCCTCGGCCTGGTCCAGGCTGGGGGGGTTGGTCTGCGGGACGAGAGACAGAGACCCCCTCGAGCTCTGCTGTCACGGCAGGGCTGTGCCGCAGCCGCTGGCACCCCGGCACCTCGGGCACAGCCGGCTCGGGGCGGTGGCCCGAGAGGCATCGCTGTGCCCGGGCACTGCCCCGCACCGGGGCTCCCGTCCCTGCAGCAGCGCAGGCTGGGGAGGGGGCTCACCCTCTGCACGCTGTCCTCGTCCACCTCGGTGACCGTGCCGTCCTCGTCCCGGCGCACCCTCACCCTCCCCGCTGGCAGCTCCGGTGTCCCCACGTCTGGCTTCAGCTGTGTGGCTGAACGAGAGGCTGGTGAGTGCCCCCGGCGTGGGGCAGCCCGGGGCTGTGGCTGTGGGGAGAGGCCAAGGGGCCAAATCCAACCCCGGCCCCGGCGTGGGGCACAGCCGGGCACAGCACCCGGAGCCCGCCCTGCTCCCGGCACGTCTCATCCCCGGCGCTGGAAAGCCAGGGCAGGGAAGGAGAGTTACCGAGCGTGAACCCGTCCTGCTGGAGCAGCCAGACCTTCTCTGCTTCGTACCAAACGTCCCTCGGAGCCTGCAGGGAGGAGAGAGGGGAATGGGGCAGGAGCAGGAGGAAAATTGAGCTGAATGAACTGCCTTTGCCCCACGGACGGGGACAATTCCACGCTCCTGCCTCTGTGCTGCCCATCCAGGCCTGGGGCCGCCTTCCTGCCAGCCCCAGCCCAGCCCACGGGAACGGGAATGGGAACGGGAAGAGCTGCATGGAACCAGAAAACTTCATCAGTGCCCCCAAATCCCAGATAACACCCTGACACATTACCTGGTCCTTGTCCATGCTCTCGCCTGCTGCCTCTTTATCCTGGTCCTTTTCCGTGCTCTTGCTCTCCTCTTTGCTCTTTCCCAACATTTCTTTAGCCTGGTCCTTGTCTGTGCTCTTGCCAATCCCTTTGCTCTCTTTCAGCATCTCTTTACCCTTTCCCAGCTCTTCCTTCACCTTCCCCACCTCTTTTCCCACATCTGTGGGCTCCTCTTGTGTTCGTCCTGGCCCGCCCTTGAGCCCCTCTGACTTGTTGGTGGTTTTTTCAGGCTTTTTGATCTCCCCTGGCTCCTTCTTGCCACCTCCAACATCTTTCTTCATCTTCTCTGGCTCTTTCCTGGCTGACAACAACTCCCTCTGGGCTTTTGCCTTGGCTGGGCGCTCCTCGTGCCTTGGGGGTGTCCCCTTCTCCTTCTTGGTGCTCTCAGGGACCGTCCCCTTCTCCTTCTTGGTGCTTTCAAGGACTGTCCCCTTGGGTGTGTACCCTTCCTTCACTGGGATTTTGCTGCCACGCTGGGGGCCCTGGCTGGATGCAGGGGCTGGAGCTGGGGGGCTGCCCCCCAGGCAGGTGTCCTTAGGGGTCTTCCCAAGGCACAATGGCTTTCCCGCCTTGGGAGCCTCTGGATGAGGGGTCTCTGCTGGTTTGGGGGTGGTCTCTGGTGGTTTGGAAGAAGCCCCTGCTGCTTTGGGAGACGTTTCTGCTGTTTTGGGAGATGTTTCTGCTGTTTTGGGAGATGTTTCTGCTGTTTTTGAGGACGTCTCTGCTGGTTTGCAGGGGGTCTCTGCTCTTTTTGGGGGGGTCTCCACCAGTTTGGGAGCAGGTGCTGCTATTCTGGGGGATGTTTCCGCTTTTTTCGGGGGTGTCTCTGCTGGTTTGCAGGGGGTCTCTGCTCTTTTTGGAGGTGTCTGCGCTGGTTTGGGGGCAGGCACTGCTGGGCCAGGTGCAGGGGCCGGGGTTTTGCTGGGGACAGCGCCCGGCACAGCCTTCTCAGGGGGCAGCTCCGTGTGGGAGGGGGCTGTGACTCCCTTGCCCCCCTGCTCCTCAGCCTTCAGCCCGTTCCGCAGTGGCCCCTCGCTGGCCCCCCCTCCTCGGGCAGCGGGGCCGTCCCCTCCTCGGGCCTCGCCGTCCTTCCCCGCGGGCTGCCAAGCAAAGGAGAGGAGCCGGGTGTGACACCTGGGGACACCTGGGGACATCCAGCCCCCCGGTGCTGCGTGGGGCCCCTCAGCGCTCACCTCGTCCTTGGTGCCCACCCTGCTCTCCTTCCTCCGCCGCGCCGCCTTGGCCTCCTGCTCGGTCTCCCGCACGAGCTGCTTGATGAACCCCCCGGGGATGACCGACAGGAGCAGGGGGGGTGCAGACGGGGGTGGCCCCCGGTCCTCGTCACGGATCTGTTTGTGGGAGCCGAGGTGGGTCACGGGGCAGCCACGGGGACAGGAGCCAGCACGGCCCGTCAGTGGCAGCAGGGCTGAGCGCCAGCACCCTGCCCCGGCTCCTGCCCAGGCCACGCGGCACCCGTGGGCACCAGGCTGGGTCAGGGATGCTGGGGGAGCAGAAGCACCGAGAGGAAAAGGCCAGATAGAAGCGCCCAGGTTGGTGCAGCCCCCAAAGGCTGGCGCAGCAGGAGCCCACAAGCGCTACCAGCTCTGCTCTGTGCCGGCAGCCCCTGTGGCACGGCCATGAGAGGAACCGTCCTGGCTGCAGCCAGGCAAGAAGCAGCTCCAGCATCACCACAGCCACATGCAGGTCCCTCCGTGCCAGGCCCCGGGCCAAAACCAGCCCTACTTCCCGCAGCTTTCTCAGCATCACACTGCATCGGCAGCAGCACCAGCATCACATTCTGCGGCCTCCTGCCAGGCTCAACCAGGCAGGCAAAAATCACTCAAACCAGGACACTCAGGCTGTGAAGGAGCCCAGAGCCAGGGGGTCACAGCACAAGGAAGTGCACAGGGAGCTGTGGGGATGCAACCCCGGGGGCTGCTGCAGTGACACCCCCCCAGCACTGAGCCCCTGGGCAGCCCGAGCCCCCAGCCCCGAAATGCCACCAGTGCCAGCCTGGAACGAGACTTTCCTTCTGCTCCCAGAGCGCGAGGCGCGAGGAGATGGCCATGGTGGCGGCGAGCAGGACGGTGCTGTGTGGAGACACGCGGGGACACGGTGGGCAGAGAGAGAGGAGAGAGTTAGCCAGGGGCTGCTGCTGGCCCCAGAGCTGCTGCCAGGCCGGCAGCACCGAGACCTTGCTGGGCATCGCCCACCTGAGCTCGCGGCACCACCTGGGGCACGGCAGGGGACGGCTGGCGTGGCAGTGTCAGGGAGGGCACGGCCACCAGCGGCCACCACCAGCCCTGGCAGCGAGCAGGCAGCGCGGGGAGGTGGTGGCACACAGGCTTGGTGGCACAGGGGGCGATGGTGGGACCCCAGGGCCCCGGGCTGGGTGGCCGCAGGAGCCCGTCCGTGCCCCACTTGGGGCTGACTCCGGCTTCACCTGTCGGGATCATTCATGCACCGAGCGCGCCGGGGCTCGCCCGGCCCTGCTGCGCTCTCCGGCAGCCGCATCTCCTTGTACAGTAAAGGGCAGGAGCTCCGGAGCGGCCAGGAGAGGGCTGGGGAATGTCACTTGCCTTCCCGGGAGGCTGCCCCGAGCGCCACGTGCCCTCGGGGACCGGCGCTGCCCCCGCGCTGTCCCCCAGCCGGGCTCCGTGGTCCCGGCTGAACCGGCCCCGATGGCACCGCGGAGCCCCGAGGGGGCGAGCGACAGAGCGTTGTCGCCCCCCGACCGGAGCGAGACCCTCCGTCCTGCCCGGCACACGGGGAGAGCGAGGCACGGAGGGGACGTGCCTTGACCAAGCGCCCAAGGTGGCACCGGTGGGGCCCGGGACCACCATCACCAGCACATCCGCGCAGCACGCAGCCCCTGCTGCTCTGGTCCTTTTTTGGGACTCGCTGCCACCCTGGTGCGTGCCACGAGCCGAGGCCATGGAGGGTTCCCCAAGCACCACCCTGTGCATGGCAGGGAGCACCGTCCCCGTCCCCATCCCCGCTCCCATCGCTGCCCTGCCGCGTTCCTTCCCGCAGCACAGCCGCCCCCGGAGCCGGGGCTGCTTCTATCGCCTTCCGTTCCCACCTAAAAATAACCCTCCCGTCCGAGGGGCAACCACAGAGCCCGTCCGGACCCCGACCCCCACCCAGAGCATCCACCCCCCAAGCGCCCGTACCTGGCGGGGGCGGTGGGAGCAGGGGGCTGATGTCCCACAGCAGCACCGGGCTCCGCGGGACCCCGGCGAGCCGAGAGCGGCGGCGGCAGCGCGGGGAGCGCCGAGAGGGTCAGCAGCCGCCTCCCCCCGCCCCCGCCGCGGTGGCAGCTGAGGTGACACATGTCACTGCTAAAAATACCCGCGGCGGTGGCACCGGGGCCTCGGCTGGGGAGAGGCGGTGGCACCGCGGGGCCCTCCTGTTGCTTGGCTTCCGCACCGGCTGGGACGCGTGCGTCACCCGTGCCCTCCCTAGCACCCGTGTGTCACCCGTGCCCTCCCCGACACGCTGTTGGTGCCCCCTCTGCACCCCAAAGAATTGGGGGAGCCGCTCTGGCTTGGGGTGAGCCCGCCCAGAGCACGCCGGCGCTGCCCGAGGGGACGCGCTGTGCTGGGAGCACCCCAGAACACCCCAGTTCCCCCCGCCAGCCCCAGCCCTGAGATGGGGCCCAGCTGGAGAAGGACCTGGGAGCAGAGCTCAAAATAGCCCCTGGCACCAACAGCAGCGTGGTCAGCACCCGGCCAGGGCAGGTGGGAGGGGAGCAGAAGCAGAGTGGACACGTGGTGACCACATGGGGTAAAGGGTGATCCCCCCGGGGCCCAGCAGGACCTGTGTCCCACGTGCCCCACCACCCAACACCCAGTCAGGGTGCAGGTCACCAGCTCAGGCCGAGTCCAGCTGCAGAGGTGCAATGTCCCCACCTCGGCCACTCCGCATCTGACCCAAAAGCTCCACAGACACACGCAGGGCATCGGCACCCACGGCCAGAACAGCTCTGGAGGTAAGAAAGGAAACGAGATTGTCAGTGTGGAGGTACCTGGCAGGAGACCGAGGATTGCCCAGAGCATCTCCCCAACCCCAATTCCACCCAGGAACAGCACGAGGACATGTAGTTTCCATGATCCTTCCCAGGTGGCACCACAGAAAGCCACCCATGGTCACCTATCACACAACTCCAGGCCCTCCTGGCACGGCTGGCACTGTCCCTCCTGCAGGACACAGCCGCTGTGCCCCTCAGAAAAACCAGGACAAACACCGTGCACGGGGCTGGGGGCAGTGAAGGGACTCACCTGTGCATGGGGCAGCGGTGAAATGGGGCCTGGGGTGCTGCCCTGCAGGCAGCTGCTCATCCCAGTACAGCCCAGTACAACCCAGTACAGCCCAGTCTCCTCGCCGCAGGAAGGGACAGGCGACACGGAAAGAACGAGGCGCCGGCACACACGCAAAGGACGGTTTTTATTGGGGTCTGGTCGTAGGAGAGCAGTTGTACTGACCAACACACAGAAGCAGCTTAGCTGTGCCAAAATAATCCGTTAAAAAAATAACTGGCGGCAAAGGACCGAGGGTGGCACACCCGCCACGACGGGGCTGTAAACTCCGGGACAGTCCGTGAGGAGCGAGGCCACAGCTCACAGGCACCGGGACCCTCCTCCCCACAATAAATATGGAAAGAGCCAAGTACATAAAACGAGGAATGATCTCATCGATACAATATCTAAAGTTATTTACAGATCCTGGCTTCGCTTACCATTAATTACACATTTCGGACAGGTTCTCTTTTCGATCGTTTCCTTCATCGCGAGTAGCTGTTCGTGTGAATCTGCTCCTTTTTGTTTTGAAGGACCTGGTGAGGCACTGGGAGTGCTCACAAATCCCCTCTCCGAGGATGCTCCTGCTTTATTCTGTTTTTCACGCACATTTTTTTTTTTTGTGCCGTCTCACCCACTCTCTGCTCTCTCCCTGTCCCTGAGGAAAAGATGCCTGCTACCAACAGGAAAACCTTTCCATTCCTTTTCCAGCCTGGAAACACACCATGTCACCAGATCAACCCTGGCCCTGGACAAAGCCACCTTCCTGCACCTGGCCCCAGGTTCTCTGCCAAAGCCCTGCCTGGACACACCCCAGGCCAGCAGTCTCGGCACTGTCCCCGCCACGGCACCTTTGCAGGGGTGACACTAAAGGAGCCACAACGCCACCAGCACAGTCTCACCCACCAGCAGCCTCCCCCTCCCTCCAGGAACAGCTCGGGCCACAGCTCACTCCAAAATCCAATGGGGATCAGAGAGGGAAATGGGAAAATAGGGAGAGACTGTTCCGGGGAGCACAGCAGGGACCCCTCCCCACGCCCCAGGCAGCCCCTCAGCAAGGAGAGAACTTCAGCAGCAGGAAAACGCCACATTTCACCCCAGAAATGCCACGGGGATCAGCCCTGAGCAGCACAGACCTCCAGCCCCACCACGGTGGGAATTCAGAGCACACAATGTCACACCTCGAGTATTCCTCAAACTGCACAGGCCACGCTCACAACTGGAACTATTTTTAGGAACTGATAAATTCAGGGCTATTTCTGTACTTCACTGAGGAGGGAGGTGCCGGGGTTGGCTGGGCAGACGTGCCCAGATGTGCCCAGCAGAAGCAGCTCCTGGAGCGGCAGCACCACAGCAGGGGGGTCCTGCCTGGGGGTCACCCTCCCCACACCCCCGAGGGACAGTCCCTGCAGCGTCCCGGGCTGGCCGCTCCCCTCCTGGGGTGTGACACGAAGCAGGGTCCCGCCCTGGCCCTGGGACAGGCATTGCTCCTGCCTTGGGATCCCCCTCAAACACCAAACCCATCTCCAGGAGGGACATTTTGGGTCCAGCGCTCCAGGTTCTCCCTCTGCTCACTCCTTCTCCTCGGAACGACAGAGCTCTGCAATTCCCTGATGGCCGAGCTGGATCAAACACCAAGCTGACTCCTTGCCTCAATTTAGGTCATTAATTCTCATTAACTCAGCACAGAACCCTGTGAATGAACACTGGCTCTGGAATGCTGAGGGATAAAGGGGAAATTTGGAAGTATCACACTGAGGGGTGGATTTGCAGGAGCTTTGCAGGTTTTTTTCTGCGCTCAGGAGCCACCTGAGATGGTCCTGACAGAGCCTGGAGTCCCTGTGCTGGGAGGGAAGGGCTGCACAGCCTCAGGGAATCTATTCCCACTCTACCATGAAAAACAGAATAAAGCTGGCTGATCCTGCTTGAAAGGAGCTGCCACTTCCATACACATACGGAGCAGAAATTCTGTGGAATGTCGGAAGTCGGAGAAACATGTATTTAATAAATAATATAAAATGCTTTTTTCTGTTAAAATAGAATTCTCGGGTTTATACCTACAGAGCATAGCAACCTTTACATAAACAAAATAAAGCTGAGTCTGTGATGATTAGTTTAACACAAAATAAAAATACAATTTAACAATAGTATTAAAACAGCCAATGTTCCATCCACACAATATGTACACCATGGAATAGAAACCAACAGGAAACAAAAGTAGATTATCTTGAAACTCCTCAGACATTTGGATATACATATTTTCTCTGTATATTTTAGATATTTTCCTTTTTTTCTTTTTTTCTTTTTTTTTTACAATATTAAAATTAATACTATGCTTTGTCAAAATACGCTTTTCGGATTTCTTTCCTCTTTCAATTCGTAGAACTGACTCGTTCCTCACATTAATCAACACAACTAGAATTATTTCTTGCCTACTGTACACTTCAAGCAGTCCTTCCTCCAGGGATATTTCGGGTGCAAACAGCTCAAGAGGCGGAGGAGCCGTGTCAGTGCCACGTGCTGGGAGGTGACACCGCCGTGCCAACGGCCACGGATACGGACGTGGAATCAAGGAACCTGCTCCTAAAGCTGACCAGCTGCCAGGGAAAGAGCAACTCAGAGCTCCAGGGATTTCACCCCCCACGAGCTGGTTCACTGTAAACCCAAGGGATGTCGATGCCAAATCACCCCAGAGCCGGGGCTGGTCCTGCTCAGGGAACATCAACCCTGAGAGCTCCTCTGGGCACCAGCAGTGGCCACTATGGGCAGGATCACAGCCAGAAAAAGCCTTTTTTTAGCACAAAGCAGCGTTTCCACCACCTCCACGCCGGGCTGCAAACACCTGATTTATCTCAAAGCCAAACCCAATCTTCACAATTCATTTTCTGGGTTTTCACCCCTTGATGGAAGTGGGAGAGGAAAAACTTCCGCTGGGTTTCTAAAGGGGAGGTGCTGAGTCACAGAATGATGGAATATCCTGAGCTGGAAAGGACCCACAAGGGTCATGAGAGTCCAACTCCTGGCCCTGCTCAGGACAGCCCCAAGAAATGAAGGAAAACTCCAATGTGACTAAGTCCAGGTCTATCCCCAGAGCTGCTCTCCCTACCTGCCAGGCTTCCCTTCCCAGACACACTTCCAGCTATTTTTAGCCTGCTCCAAGATTTTTTGAAGCCTGCTGGGGGGTGGGGGAACATACCAGGAATGTCAATCCCAGCTGGATCCACTCCAGCATTACACCAGCTTCTCTCACAGCAGCATTTTGGGAAGAATCCGTGAGCCTGCGGCCGAGGCTCTACTGGACCAGGGACAAGAACACAAAAAGCTCAAACACAACTAAAAGAAAGAGGTTTTACACTTGGAGAAGGGGATGGCCAACATCTGGATGAAGGATTGGGAAAAAAAAAAAAAAAACACAAAAAAAACCCCACAGTAAATGTTCCTTTAACAGTTTCATGAATTTGCAAAATAATTACCAAATAAACGAGGGGTTCCTAAACACACAGCCAAAGACCCGCCTGCAAATTAACACCACCAGGAATCCTTGTCCAAAACAAAAACTTCAGGGACTCTGGTTCCTACACCATGAAGGAGCAGTCTGAGGCAGTGTCCAGGATTTTTTGGTTTGGAGGGAGCAATTCCAGCTCTCCCTCCACACCAGCAAATCCAGTCACTTCCACACAGAGCCCCATTTCTTACTGGGATCCCAGCCTCATTCAGGAGATGGTCACTGTGATAACCTCTCCTCTCCTAGCTGCACAGCTGGATACAAGTCACAGAAATAAAGCTATTTTAAATTGTCAATAAATCAGTTGGCTAAAGAAATCCAAATCTTTTCCTGCCCCTCTCGCTGGGGGTTGGATGGGGCAGCAAGGACCAGGATAACGAGGACATTCCCAACTCCCATCCCAACTCTGTCACATTCCAAAATAAATATATTTCTCTAAGTCAATACACAGCCTTCATTTCATACAAAATCCCTGGGTTTGAGGCACAGTTTCCCAGCTGATGACCTGTTCCTCCCTCCCTGACATCGGGATCTGCTGGCAGGGAGTGAGAGTGAAACCCGGCCATGGAAAATAACTGCGGGAGAAGAATGGAACTGATCAGGGACTAAGAAAGTAAAAACAAGTTACACAAGAACTGTGAGCAGGTTTTTACACCATCTGAGGGCTTTTTTTCTACATCAAGGAGGAAAATAGGAGCATTGCATGGTATTGCAGGGAAAAAGCTGAACCACAGCCAGCGGGATGAGACATTTTCCATCCCCAACACTTGTTAAATACCACACACAGAATCATGGAACCATTTAGGCAGGAAAAGACCTCTAAGATCATCAAATCCAACCTTTGACCAATCACCTCTGACACTGCCCCTTACAGAGAAGCTGAGATGCTCAACGGGAATGACAGAGAGGCTGGTACTCTTTACACAGAATAATCTAGAAAATAAATGGGGGGGAAAAAAAAAAAATCATGGAAAGGAACCACTGACTCTCAGGGGGTATTTTCCAGAACGCATTTTCCCTTTGGTGCAGCCCCAGGTGGTCAGCCAGGGTTTGCACAAGCTCTGCAGCAAACCCAGCCCCCACGTAGAAGCAAACAGAGCCACTTTTACTACTTTCCTCCAAGGAACTCTGTGGTGATCTGACAGCCACGCACGCGCGACAAACCACGCACAGCTTCTGCTCCCACTTACACAGGCACAATTCCACTGTCTTCAGGGACTGGGAGAGTTGTACCTCTGTAGCTGGGAAGAAAAATCTTCTCTTAAAGTGTTCACTGAATTGGAAAAAAAGCTTAAGCTCAGCCCTGACCTCTCTCTTACAAACCACCACGACACCCAGGGCGAGGCCCAGCTGGAAGCTGTGGGACAGCTCAGGATTAGATCTTTCCTTCAGCAAGACCTTACACCCCATACACCTGCTGCCTGAAGCAGAACCACCATAAACCTGGCATTGATCTGCTCCTTCTGTCAGTTCCACGCTCAGTTTCCTCACACTGGTTTCACTGTGGGCAGTTTGAACTCTTCAGAACAGAAAATGAGAGATCCTTTCCCAAGCCGAGCTGTGATATGTGCACGAAACTCCCGGGCCGGGCTCTGGGGGGAAACTGGGGATTTCTGTGGGGAAACTGGGGATTTCTGGGGATTTCTATGCTATGGGAACACACCTGTGTACAGCAGAGGAGGATCCCGAGTCCCAGGACTGAGGAGTGATCCGGAATACGTACCGAGGTACCCACACACACCGGAACCCAGCACATGCTCTACAATGCACTGGATTTGAATCATTTCTTTTTTAATTTTTTAAAAAGTGCAGTTGACCTGAAAATGGAAAAAGAACTGTCTTTATGTTCACTGTAAACTTGTCAAAAGGAATCTGCTCTTTAAAAACTGTGCTAAAATAGTCAATTTATACAACAGAGCACTAGATGAAGCTACCATAAATTCCTCTTCACCAATTATTACTCTATTGTGTCAGTTATAGTACTGCATATACGTAGAAGAAGCAAAACGGTGGTAGCTACTATTAGTGAGTACAACAAACCCAGGGAAATAATTCGAGTTCAACGCTCCCACGAAGTAGCAATAACATTTAAAACCACAGGACAGTTAGAATTTCAGTACTTTGAAGTGCATCGGAGTCACACTGTTGATCATCAGCAGTATGGAGCAAGGTCATCAAGAGAGTCAGCAGTAAATGGTCGGGAAGGACACGGCAACACGGACAAGAGCGAGGGGCACCCACCACGGCCTGGCGGCAGCTCCGGCTCCGTCGGCGTCGCCGCGGGAGCGTCGCCCAGCCAGCAGCACCCGCGCCACGCCCGGCCCGGCGCCGCCGAGCGAGGGCACGGCAGGGAAAAAGCCTCTTCCTTCCATCAGTAGTTCCAGAGGGACGGAGCTCGGCCGGGCCCCGCCGGGGGTGAGGACGCGTGGGAGCAAGGAGCAGCCTCTCCGCTTGGTGACTCTTCCAGCGCTGCCAGGGGCAGGGTTATTCCCCCCGCCCCCATCCCCACCCCTGCCACCCTTCCAGTCCGCACAGCCTCCGGAGACAGAGTCCTGACATGATCCCACGCTTGTAAACATCGAATTCCACCTCTAGCCGAGCACGTCCCGCGTCCAGGACTGCACAAAGTCATTCATTCACAAGGATTCTGGGACGCTCTGCAGGTTCACCAAGCAGCTCTCCCTGTGGGGGACGTGGTCGGTGTCTCCTACAGCCCGTTGCTGTTCCTGTGGCTGAGCGGGGGCTTCGAGAGCTCTACGACTGTGGAGCGGGATTTATTGAGGAACTTTGGAGCCCTGCGCAGCAACCTCTGGGCCTCGGTGAAAGCCTCTGTCAGCTCTTTTTTCCACTGAACAAACTCGGGGTCGCTCTGCAAGAGACACAGAAGCAGTTTGGCACTCCGTCCTACGCGGCCAACAGCGTCTTCTCGCTCAGACTGCACTTTAGGGAAGTTATTTTAATTTTCTGGAAGAATGAGCAACTCTGGCTATCGCCCACATGCAGCCCTTGGCTTCTCCATCACCCCAACGAAGGCTGGTACAATGTTTTGAGGACTTGAGCACTTCCCCCTTCCACACACGAGCTCCAGCAGCTCCCTGCAGTGAGACACGAGCCAATGAGGCCCTTGGAGCGCAGGGAGCTTGAGCAGTTTGGGAGTTTTTAGCTATTTAATAAACTGAACTCGTTTTGGCCCAAATACCACTGAAATCCATGACAGGAACTGGCACAGCTGCAGGTTTCCTGCTTCCAAAACTCGAGTGTGATAAAACACTTTGAGCTCTGCTTCACCAAGTGCCTCACTTAATGTGCAACAGGACGACCTGAAAAACTCATCAATTGTTTATCATATGCAAAACAACCTGATGGAGTTATCAAAAAACAAGTCTTACCTCACACTGTAGCACAAACTGTTTTCCTCCTTTAATTCTCAGTAAGATGCATTTCTTATCTTTAATTTGTGTTTCTTCAACAGATACTATTTGTTCCATTGTCAGCAGGTTTTGCTGCAGCATGTCCAAAAGAGCAGAGAATTAATTGGAAAAAAAAAACCCCTGTTGCCCATCAAATAAAGCCACTATCTCATTTTCCTGGACTACCCACATGAATTTAGTTATGAACATTAAGAGCCATTACACAAACATTTATTTCTGAAGGCTGGGTCATGAACTAAAGATAGATGGGAAGGTAAGAGAGAGATTTACAAGGGGCTTGGTTGCTTCAGTAGTGACAACGAAATATCAGCTCTAAAAGCCAGTAATGACAGCATGAAATAAGAATCTACAAATAGGTGTGTCTGCAAACAGAATATTCACTATTTTCCCTCAAGAGCTGCATACAATTTGATACATTTTTCAAGCATTACTGTTATTACAAAAAAAAAAAAGCCAATCTTACTATTTCAAAGAGCTGAAAGGGAATATTTCAGCACTGAATACTTACAAAGAGAACATACACAGCAGTGTGCAGGAAATCTCTCCCTATGGACTGCAGAGGACACATTGTCTTAAATTCCAAACCCTTCCTTAACTAAATATATAAATTATCAGCCCTGCACATGAGCACAGCTGGGCTACACTACAGCCACTATAGCATTTTCTTGGAAATAAAATGCTATAGCATTTGTCACCTTACCAGTTTGTGTTTTTTTGTATAAATAGTCCAGAGGTCCTAAATGAAAAACAACACCATCAACTACCAAAATCCTTTGAAAGCACAACAAAACAGAGCAAACAGGTTTCTCAAGCCAACTTTCTGTCTCCTCCGTGCAGTGTGAGCTACCCGTTAACCACAGTGAGACTCGAGAGAAGCTACCCAGATCCACTGGGCTTTTACTCAGAGAAAACTCCTTCCCCAGGAGAACTCCTGGGCACTCCCAGGTGTGTCTCACCTCCACCTGCCTTCCAGCACAGCTCCCCAGGGCCCCTCACTCACCCGGGACTCTCCTTCTCCTCGCCACTCCAGCCGGTTGGGGAAGAGGTAAAAGTAACGCCGCTGCCACTGAGTCAGGAAAGGGTTCCCCAGCTTGAGCATGTACCCATGCATGATACAGTCCTTCCCCAGGGCATAATCTAAACCAAGAGGAGATGTTAGCAAAGCCACAGGAGGTGCAGCCTAAAGCATTCTGAGCGAGCTCTGTGAGGAGGGGACGGAGCCCTGGACCCGCCGTGCCCTCGGCAGGTTCAGATCGCACACACAGCCCCAGTTCTGCCCTAACTACACAGCTGCTGTGGCTGCAGAGCAGGGATCGAGGGCAGCACTTGGCTCTTAAAGAAGTATTTCACTGGAGGAGGTTATTTAAAAGCACTGAATTTTGCTCTCCAAAGTTTGGGGGTTTGCTGCAACACTCCCGTGCAAAGCTGCGGTTTGCTGTGCAAAACCTCCTGGGGCCCCCTTCCCAGGTCCTGGGCAGGGAAATCAAATCCCAGAGGCTGGGAAGGTGGGTAGGTCCTGGCACAGGGTGCCCAGAGAAGCTGTGGATGCCTCTGGATCCCTGGAAGTGTCCAAGGCCAGGTTGGATGGGGCTTGGAGCAACCTGGGACAGTGGAAGGTGTCCCGGCCCATGGCAGGGGGTTGGAACTGGATGGGCTTTAAGGTCCCTTCCAACCCAAACCATTCCAGGACTCTGTGATTCCATAAATCTCTTTTCAAAGCCTGATGTCATCATTCAGCATTTCAAAACATTAAGAAACATCTTAAGCAACAGGACAGTGATTAAACAAATCCTAACGATTCCCAGGAATGACGGCAACGGGAGTCTGTGGAACTCCAAACCCAGGAACTACCACCTAGCAGCAAAAGATGAGAGAAGTGTAAGGACAGATTACCTTCCTCGTGGCCAAGCTGCTTATTTTTAGCCCTTTTTCTGGCCTCAATTTTATCTGTGTCTGCATTTACTGCATCATAAACAGTTTCTGCTACTTCTTGCTGCCAACGCTCCGATATTACCAGAGGGAAGTTCTTATATAACTCCTGGTCACTATCAAGCAACTTGCAAGAGAAAAACAACAAAAAACCCAACATTTTAATAACTTCCACTATTCTCATCCCCAATAGTTAATAGTTACCCATGCAACGGTATTATTTTACAAGATGGATTGAACTCAAACCTTCACAAAACAGACAGATGCAAGCAAGAGAAGCACAGACACTAATTGAAGCAAAGATATTCATTTACGTGCAGAGAACAGGCCACCTGCTCAAAACCTGTTTGGATGGATAGCTCTAAAATCCTCAGCATTGTCCCATAATGCTCTCTGGACTTCACATTTAAATGATTACTCCAGTGTAAGCAGCAGTATTCTTAACTCCCTTGCACTAAAACTTCCTCAGCACAAAAATTCCATGAATAACTGGTAAGATACCTTTTCCACAGCAATGCCTTCCATGCTTCCACAGCTTGGCTTTGTATGCTTAATAATTAACCCTCAGAACTCATCAGCACGTGCTGCCGACCTCAATTTTCCTGGTATAAGGATTCTTTTCCCCACTAATCCTTTGAGTACTTAAATTGAATTGCACTGAAGAAAATTAGGAACAAATTCCACACCAAAAGGGTTTGTCCAGCACTGAGCAGGGCAGTGGTGGAGTGCCCATCCCTGGAGGGGTTTAAAGCCATGTGGGTGCAGCACCAACAGCTGTAGGAGCAGCACTGGCTTAATTCTCCCACTGCAGTCAGGCCAGACACTCCTGGAATATTCTCCTCCTTTTCAGAGATCCATGGCCACATCCCAGCAGGAAAGAAGACCACAGAAAACCTCTCTGCAATTGCAAGGATTCCCTGTGGGAAGAGTGGGATGGGGGAACAGCCACGGGCATCCCCTGCTGGCTCCCCCCTCGTAACCCCAAAGCTCTTCTCAGGGCCACGGGACACTCTGCAGGATAAATACAATCCCAGGGGGCAGGGGGAAGAGGAAGGTGCTCAAACTTGAACAGAGAGGGCTCCTGGCAGCTTGCTGGCAGCTGAGTCAGGCAGGAGCCATCCCGTCCCCTCTGGACACCTGTGACACCCAGGGAGGCCGTGCCATCCCCTCTCCTGACTCACCCCCAAGGGTAAATTTATCCCACAGGCAGCCTGAGCTATGAGATTCTGAGATCAAACTGGAGATGACACAGCACTGACCTGATGATGATTCACATGCACTGACAGGACCAGATCATCTTATTGAGAATATCTGACCCCCTCAATAAACGAAAAGACCGCCTGGTTCCTCCTTGCAAAAGGTTCCTCTGACTTCTGGCATTCCAGAATTACAGGAGGCTGGAATCCTGCCAGGCTAACACTGATGCTGAAAATGTGGAATTTTCTGGGATAAAGAACATCCTGGGCTCTCTGCACTTTTCTGTGCCAACTTCTGTCACCACAGCAGGTGACACTGACAGACGAGCTCCCTTTTAGGCTCACTGAGTACTTAATGGGGCTTTTTGCTTATAAAGTTTAGAACAATTAGTTTCCCTCCTGACTCACTTCTGTAATAACAAGAACAAGGTCTGATCTACTGCAGAAACGGGTGATGAAAACAATGAAGGGCACTGACCCAAGTCCTGCTGTCCCAAAATCCCAGGGAAACTTCAGAGAGAGAAGGAATTCACAGTGGGGTCACCCCCTTCATGTGAGTCTCAAAGGGGCCAGCAGCTCTAACTTCTCTCTTCTTTTTTTAATCATTTATATTATTTTCATTGCATTTTGGATAATATCAGAGCCTGAATATTTCTTTTACCATTTCTCTAACTTATGACATTGCTGCTATAAACACAGTTTGTCATTTTTAGGAGTTTTCCCCAGCACTCTCTGACCACTCAACTATTAAAATAAGGTTGAGCTCCATTTCTCCAAGCTAGCAGAAATAAATCACAACTTTTAAACACACAAACCGTAAGGTACTCTTGAAAATCTGAGGCTTTCCCAGCTGTTTCCTGACCATTTGAAACATTTCCTTTACCACATAAAACTTTTGGTAAGAAAAGCAGATTTCAGTTAATCTAAAAACGTAAGGACTTGGCAAGCAACAGCGAAGAGCCCGAGGTACCAGCATGGACTGAGTTCCCCAACCTGAAGGAATTCCTTGCACACCCAGAGCCCTGAAGCAAAGGAATGCCACACACATGAGGAAAGCCAAGCACAGCAGTCCCAGTGCCACCCTCCACCACTGAGAGCTGGGTACCTTAATGCCTTTAGTGTCCTCTTCATCAAATGAGCCAATATCAAAAGCATCTGCTGCATTGACTTCTCCCCGGGGAGGAATCAGGGGGGGAGGGTACTAGAAATTAAAAGCAGCATCATTAAAGACAAATTCATGGGCATTATTTAACTCCATTCAGTAGTTAGGGCACAACCTTTTTATTCTTTGCACACATTACACCTGACCGTGCCAGAGTGTCCCCCTTGGAATTAAACTTCAGTGCAAAGTCGTTGCCATTTCTTCTAACTAAATCTCCTTCAAAAACTCGGGGATAAAACTCCCCAGTTTAGAGACAGCAAAGCAGAGGAAACCAAGCAGTTGTTTGGCCCTGGAAATGTAATAACTCCCCCCTAACCATCAGGAAGATCTGCAGTAATGAATATTCATCAACAAGCCTCCCTGTATTTGTGTGAGTGAGCACAAGTGCTGGGCACTGTGACCATCGAGTTTTCTGTTCAGTACCTGCTTGGGTTTATTTTCCTTCTACTGCTTTAGCAAGTAAGCTAAAATTACTGTCTTCATGCTTTACCTTCTGTAAATAGACTTGCTGCCAATCAATGCCTTTGAAGAAAGGATGTTCCTTTACTTCTTGTGCGCTGCAAAACAGAAGTGACTGAAGTCAACAAATGAAGGGGCTTTTCAAGTGTAGTCAAGAAGTACAAAGCCTTCAAAGGTCACATTTCTATCACTTGAGAACATCAGGGAAACACAAGAAAAACATAAGAATTCCTCAGTAAGCAACAGGAGAGAAGATTTTCATGTGGAAACACACGGAATAGTGCTCTAGGGCTGGCTGGCAAGAACTCCTGATGGCACTCCATCATTTCCAACAGCAAACAACGCTCCTCTGTTGTCAGATCCCAACACTGATCTGGGTCAGATCCCAACACTGTTCTGTGTCAGATCCCAAAAATGCTCTGGGTCAGATCCCAAACATGGGTCTGGGTCAGATCCCAACACTGATCTGGGTCAGGTCCCAAACATGGATCTGTGTCACATCCCAACACTGATCTGGGTCAGATCCCAAACATGGATCTGTGTCACATCCCAAAGACTGATCTGGGTCAGGTCCCAAACATGGATCTGTGTCACATCCCAACACTGATCTGGGTCACATCCCAAACATGGATCTGTGTCACATCCCAAAGACTGATCGGGGTCAGACCCCAAACACTGATCCTTTGGCAGATCCCAATCACTACTTGTAAATAAGCACATTACTCCACACCATTTCACATTATACAAATTTTATGGGAAAATAATTAACTACTCTCCTTAGGCCCCAGGGAAAAGCAATCTCAGGTCATTATCAAAGAGGGCTCCAAGACAAAAACCCTCTGAATCTCCCTGGAAGTGGAGCCAGCCCCAGGCTCAGGTGTGACCATCAGCTACCTGTTATCACACATCCCAATGGTTTCCCAACAGTTGTTTACTCCTCTCCGTTTCTCACCCAGTCTCACACTGGCTTTTTAAATAAGAGATAACAATTTCATGAACAGCTACAAGCAAGGTGAGCTTGGCAGGAGCAAGGAGCGTTTTGTAGTCAAAAAACGGAACAAAAGCTCTTTTCCTTAGAATAATGAAATGACACAGGCAGCACCAGCAATATTCACAGCTTTTTGCTTGGTGGTTTTGGGATTGGGGATATTTTTTGTGTGTAATATGCTCCTATCATTACAGATACAATATAAGCAATAAATTTTCCCTATCAGTATGCCTCAGTCAAGTCATATGATTTCATGCCAAAACAGATCAGGCAAAACCAGAAAAACAACCGAGGGATGAGAAGTAGGAACACCACCCAATGCAAGCATGACTGCAGGGAACTCAGGGGAAGGCTTTAAGGACAGAAATTGTCCAAAAAACATGTCCAAACCAAAGGAAGCTGAAATGTAATTCCATGCAGCAGCACTTTTTAATGTTCTCTTTCCAAAATTAAAATCCTCACAACAGGAAGCAGATTTTCACTTCAAATGAATTCACTCATTGACAGAGAAGTGGAAATTTTTCAAGGCAGAGGTCCAAGGAGAAGACAACACCTACCTTCTTCCTTGGCATCCAAGCCTCTTGCTCACATCCCGCTGCAGGAGCCCTTCCAGAAGGGACTTCAGCTCGGGAGAAAAGGAATCCGGGAGCTCCACATTCTGTGGAGAGAGGAAGCACAAAGAGATACTCCATGACTGAAGTGGTGTGTTCTGCTTTCTTGTATCTGACAGTGTTTGTAAACTGCTCTCCTGATGCCTTATCAGGCCACTTGAAAAACAGAGACTAGACAAGAGTAAGGGAATAAAGGTGGGTGTTTATTTGAAGGGCCTTCAAAGGCACACCTCGGGGAGCCAGAGGCTACTGCCAGGATGGACCCCAAGATGGACCCCAGGCCACGAGTTCTTCACAGTTTTATAAGTTTGGTCTATTTGCATATCAAGTTCAATAATTTCTCTCTGCTCACCCCCCTCTTCCCAAAATGCTGGTTTACATTTTGGGCCTAGGACAGGCTGGGTGTCCTTGGAGGGCAGGCTTGGAGAGGGCTTGTTGTGTCTGTCTGGCCTGAGAGAGCAGCAGCTCACAGACTACAAGAAACTTCAGAGTTACACTCTAGGCAGTACAGAATTTTTAAATTATAAAAGTTAAAACTTAAGGCATCACTCCCACATGCAAATACAGCTCTCTGGGAGAGCAGGGGGTGCAGTTCCAGTTTTAGGGGGAATGGGAGCTTGGGGAACACGGGGATGTCACTGAGGCTGGGCCTTACCACGGTGAGCGTCATCCGGTCGATCTCGTGCTTATCTTTGGTTTTGTGCTGCCTGAAAGGGCTGTGCCTGGGGAAAGAAGGAAAAAAAAAACCACTAATAAATGTAAAGCCACAGCATATCAGGGTATTTCAGCTGTGGCAATGCCAGGAAACAGGGGAGCATCCTGTTAGTCCCATCCTTCCCCCTCATCAATCCTGTCCTGCAGAACAATCTGATCCACAGGAAGGTGAGCAAAAAGTTGGGTAACTCTCAAACAGTGATCTGGCCTTAAAGATGTGTTTCAAATGCCTCACCAATTACATCTGCCTCCTAAAAACCTGAACAGTTCTCAGCTAACAAGGAAACCCCAAGCAGCCATCACTCACAGGGATTTAAATCCACGGATTTCTATAGGGAAGCTGAGCATGACCCACTGAACTCACCACTCCCCATCATGGAGAGTAAGGAGATAAGAGAGGAGGTAAACACAGATCCCACAGCAAAAGCCACTGGGAAGATATCTGATGCTATCTAGTAAATTATCAGCTTTATCCCTTTCCTGCTGTATAATTCTGGTTTGAGTTTGAATTTTCCTCTAAGCTATGGAAGACCGTGGCACATTAGAGATTTATCACACAGCCCTTCACGAAAGAAAGAAGCAGCATTGTAGTAAAAGATATTTTAATTACATTTAGGATATATTCCCTGCTTCTTCTCTTCAAAACCTTGAGGGGATGATATTTTTCCAAATAAAATTGTTATTCACTTACCAATTCCATTAATTAGCTATTCTAAAGCATTCTGGCTTGCCACATGGCAGTATGTACCAGCGTGTTTCAACTGGAGACCTGCTGCTCCCAAGTTATTTTCCTTTTTTTCCTTAAAATGTTCTGACTGATGGATGCAATGGACAGACCAGGACTTTCAATCTTTCTCTTTTTAGCATGACAGGTAAATGGTTCCCACACAGCCTCATGTACTCTGACAAGGACGCTCTGAGTAGATCAGGGAAGAAAATGATTCACTGGCGACTTATGGGCAGATTCTGTGCCAGACTAAATTTACCAAACACCAAGAAATGGCACCATGTGCCCAGCCCTCGTTTTGGGATGTGTTTAATTGGCTTCAGAACAGATGAGGAACGAGAGTTCACCATGAATAACGCTCTGGCTTCTGGCTGAGCACTGACACCACCCTGAACATCTGCCAGAGAGAATCACAGCCCAAAGACTGGCAATTTAAATACCAGTTCTTTCTTTATTTGCACCCTTCCATAGTCTGTTTCGTGCACAATTAATGTTAAATTGATACAGTTCTAGAGTTCAATTCCCAAGTCACGCACTGATCTACCTTTGTACAGCGTCTGGATGGAGATAAAAGCTTATCATTAATTATGTGTGAGGACACAGGATGACCTAATGATCAATCTTCACAGAGAAGCCCTGTGAAAAGCCTCAGATTCTTCTGGTTTGCCATTAACAGTGAAGATGCCACTTTCAACATGCACTTGCCCATCAGTGCTTGTTGACTGCTCAGATAAATCCCATGGTATTAATCAATTCTAGACACGTAAGTTTAATGAGAAGGTAATTGCTGGCAAAGCTGTAATTACCGTGTACCTTTGGACACTGATAAGGTAACAGGCCAGATTCAGCCAATGGAAGGATCCACACTTTGTACCTGACCCACACCCTGCAGCAGGGAAGGCTGAGCAGCACACAAAAAGGCACCAGTGCAGCCAAGAGCTTCTCCACAACACCAGGTCTCAGCATCACACGAAGCCCACGATTTAACAGGGCTGCTCAGTGCACTCCGAGGAGTAACATCACAGCATTTAAAACACTACCAGCTGCCAAGAGAGGAGTGAACTGCTGTCAGCAGCACTTCAGAGAGCAGGCAGAGGACCTGCCTTCCTCGTGTCCCACATCTGTAGCTCCCACAGGAAGCAGGGCTTGGGTTTGGTTTGGTTTAGAAGGAAAAGCCCGGCTTTGTCTCACGTGCGGCCGTGGGCCAGCACTGGGGGATCGTTTCAGACACTCTGCGACACGAGATGTCCTGCTATTCCAAGGGACACCCACGGAGACCCCCAGGCTCCCAAAGGCAAGGCAGGAGCCCCACTCACCCCCTCAGCAGCTTGAAGAGCATGCAGCCCAGGGAGAACCAGTCGGCGCTGCTGTCGTAGGCTGTGCCCTTCTGCAGCACCTCGGGGGCCATGTACCCGTGGGTTCCTCTGCAGGGCACAACAGCACAAAACATTCGTTACATCCAACACTACCATTGGAAAAAAAACAAAAAAAACAACATCAAAAATCAGTGTTCTCTTAATCAGACAGCCCAGTTTGGAAAGAATTAATTTTAACAATTTTGTTTTGCTTCCAGTGGGTTTCATGTGTCACCTGTGTGAGCAGAGGACACTCCTGAGCACTCACTAGAAGCAGCCACCAGGTATTGCTCTTACCCTTGACACACTCAAAACATATGGACTTTTTTCAAGAAGCTGTTGAATTGCAAATCTTTTAAGGTGTGACAGGCTGGAGTTTCCCTTTTTGCATAAATTCTGAGACTAAATCAGGGCAATTGAGAATAAAATGTGCCAGGTGAGATGTGAATCCACACACAACTCCGGGAATTCAGATCCTAGTTACATCCTGATGGCAAGAGGCAGAAAGGAACATAATTTGCCTCCAGTTCTATGCAGATCCAGAAAGAGAAAGACACAATAAATCCAGGATTTTAGTCAGTTTGGGAATATTTAATTACCAGGTTGGGACAATTAAAGCAATCTGGTACTTTAACTCAGTCAGGTTCTTCTCTGAGCAGTGAATCATCCCGAAATAATGTGTCATCTCCCAGCCATGCCTACACATCAGCTGCTACAACTGTGCAGGAAAACAGGGAGAGGAGCCCGAAAAAACCTCATTAGAGCCTCCAGCTCAGCAAGCCTGGGCCACACAAGTGTCATTCCTCCCCTTCAGGCAAAGTTAAATTATAAAGACAAATTCAGGATGTACTTAGCACTACCTGTCTGTGCAGCAAAGCTCCCAGATATAATACTCACACACTGGCATGTGGCTTCTTTTTGGAAAAGTCACAAGCCAGCCCAAGGTCTGATATCCTCACGTGCCCATGTTCATCCAGCAGGATATTTGCAGGCTGGAAACCAACACAGGGAGGTGAGTGCTTGGTATTCCCCAGCTGACACAACTGCAAACTCTCACAGCACAGCAACTCAAACATCAATACTCCCTGGTAATTGGTAATTGCCCTTTTTTTTCTTAACATCAATAGACCAGGCACTTTCCAGATAAAAATCTAGATTCTCACAGAGCACTGCCATCAACTCCACAGGTTATGAAATACTGAATAACAGAAGAGAACAACCAGGCAAGGTGTGAAACACAAAGCAGGTAATAAATGAATAATCCATTCTGGCCTCAAGCTGCTTTTGGTTCCTTCACAGCAGGACCTGTGTGTGGCTCTCACACCTTTTATTCCCAGCCTCTGGGCAGACTTTCACCCCCTCGTGCTGTCACTTGCTCCAGGGACCCTTCCCAGGGACCTGTCCTCAACTTCCCAACTGTCAGAGAACCCCTCCAGGAACTCCCCTGCTGTTGTCCCCCATCACACACACAGAGGACTCTTTCAGGCCTCCCAGAAATACAGTGGATCCTCTAAATTATTCCCATCAGGGAGATGAGCAACACTGCACAGGATTTAGTGTGACCACCCCCCGCAGGAAGCCTCTCCCAGGCTGGTTAAACCGGATAATGGCACAGATCAGAACGACTTTGAAAACTTATTACAAAAATCAGATAAAGAAATGATCCTGCCAAGGAAAGGCTTCAGGTAAGGTAATCCATGAAGTTATCTGTGGGCCTGGGTGGATGCAGGCACCCAGCAACCATTACCTTCAGGTCTCTGTACACCACGAATCGATTGTGCATGTGCTCTAACCCCAGGATGATTTCAGTAGCATAAAACCTCATCTCTTTTTCAGAAAACACTCCGTGCTGGGAGAGGTGGTAGTGCAAATCTCCTCCTGAAACGAGAGGAATTGAGATGTAACTAAATGAACACTAAAATCTTACCCTGCAAGGCAGACAGGGTGTGGGGGAAACAGCACAGCTTTTGCAGGTTCTTATCACCTGTGGAGCATACAGCCCCACCCTCTGCAAGTCTGCATGGTGACAAAATAGCTGGGAAAGTTACTACGGAGATTTGATCAGTCTGAAACTCCATTTTGAAATGCATTTATTCCATAAACATTTGCATGCAGTGACTAATCCAGCAGAGGACTTCCACACAAGCAAAAGGCTGTACCACACATGGGTTTGTGGAGAGCTGAATAAATCAGCTCATAGAGCAGCCCAGGCTTGAGGGACCAACCACCTCAGCAATCCTCCTGCCAAAATTCCTGTAACATCATCATCATCATCATCATCATCTGCACAAGTCTTGCTTACCATTCATGAGGTCCAGAATGAAGCAGAGCTTGTCAGGGGTGTGGAAGGCATAGGTCATACAGACTATAAAAGGGCAGTCCTGCAAGGGAAGAGCAAAGAGGTTCACCTGGGGCAATGAGCAAAAGTGTGAGTGAGGAAAGCTAAAAACACATCTGATATTTTCCCTGTGCTGTTTGCCAGTATTCCCAAGTTCTATCCTCACTCCTGAAATGCAGGTATCCCCTGTCACAGGGAAGGTGTTTGGCCCCCAGCAGCATTTCCAACAGAGGATTGAAGGAATGTGAGCACACCAGGCAGGAAGTTGGGATTCTGGAGCGTTACAATGTTCAGGAAGCAGCAACAGAAATGTCCAGATCGTGCAAAACCCACAACACGAGGGTGGTGGGAACGGGTTTAGGAGGCCACAGCAGAGCAGCCAGGGCAGGGATGGGTTACACTCCACCTCCAGATGCATCTGTAACTTCAATCCACCCCATGTTTAAGACAAGCAGCCATAAAAAATTCCACTGGAAAAAACACATCTTTATGCCCAAGGTCTGCTCATGTGCTGGTACCCCCATTCAAAACCCCACAGCAGCAGCTGGCAGATCTTCCTCTGCACTGGGCCTGTGCTGGATGCAAGGGCTAATTCATAATTGTGGAATTGCTGAGGTTGGAAAAGCCCATCAAGTCCATCCCCCAGCACTGCCCAGGCCACCCCTAACCCATGTCCCCAAGTGCCACAGCCACACATCTGTTAAATCCTTCCCGGGATGAGACTCCACCACTGCCCTGGGCAGCTGTGCCAGGGCTGGAGAACCCTTTCCATGAAAAATGGAACTGCTTTGGCCCTGCTGGCCACACTATTGCTGACACAAGCCAGGAGGTTCTTGGGGGCGGCCATCACCTCATCAACTTCTTCTCCAAAGCCGTAAGGGATGGAATCACAGAACGCTTTGGGGTTGGGAGGAACCTTAAAGCTCATCTCGTTCCAGATGGGCAGGGACAGCTTCCAGAGAGGGCTGTGGAATGAAACCAGGGCTGTTTGGTGAGCCTGCAGTGAACCTGCCCCACTCCACGTCGGATCCCGAAGCGCCGAGGCCGGCAGGGAGAGGATCCCAGAGGAGCCCAGGACGCCCCAGAAGCGTGGGGGTGGGGGAAGCAGAGCGTGGCCTCACGTGGCTCCAGCCACGTGGGACGGACAAGGGAAAGCTCTGGGAATCTCCGACAGGAACTCGCTCCCTTCCCAATTTAGAAACAGCAAAACACGGCGGCCTTGGGGCAGCGCGGGGCCGGCTCCGGAGAGAGGAAAGGGAGGGACAGGGACACTTCAGAGCCCCTTCATCCTTCCACGAGGTTGAAATATAAAGGTTTTAGACCTCACTGTAACCCCAGGGATGCCCACAGTGCTTGGGAACATCCTGCCCAGCTCCAACCCGACTGCACTTCATGTTTTGCTCGCTCCCTGCAGAGGGGAGGGCTGGGTGTGAAACACCTGCACAACATCCAGGAGAAAAGCCAAATTCCTAAACGGCCCTACAAATACGGAGCCTGGTGTGGTGTCGAACATGAGACAGCACCTCTGGTTATGAACTCTGTGTTGGGGACTATTGTAGCTGCCACTTCACTTCACAACAGCAGCTTTAGCAGAATTATTAACTTAATTTCCTGCATCGACTGGGTAATTCAGAAGTGTCCCCAAGCAGGACTCCTAAAATTTCAGAGCAATCTAATTACCCAGAAGGATTTAGTGGTAGAATTTAAATGCCACACACAGACAAATAAAAGGGTTTTTCTACACCAGAACATAGCTTGCCTATATTTTCATGGATTTGAAAAATAAAAGTTATCTGGAAGTGCAAATGTGATGCATAACTCATTTTTGTGCTAGCATTACTAATTTCATCACTACCCTCTCCCTGTTTAACACAGAGAAAAAACTGTACTGCAGTATTTTCCTGACACAAAAAACACAGCAGAAGAGTACTTTACTGCATAAATTTTTTTTTTAAAAAACCACCCTACAGTTATTTTTTTAAAGGACACATAAAGCAATAAAACCAATTTCCCAGGAGAGCAATTCTTCATTGCAGTCAAGTTTCTGCTCTGATGAAAATAAGCAACATTATGACATTAATGTGTGAATTAAGACCAGTTTGGAAAGAGTTCCTTACATCCAAACAACCCTGGACTGAGTCCAGAGAACTGCTGAAGTCAAAATTGTGGCAATAAATCATGTGGAAGGAAAAAAAAAATATTAGAGCAACCATAAAAAAATGTAGAAATGTGATATTTTAAAGACATTAGCACATTAAAAAGTGCTCTAGGAGGAAACCTTTGGTTCTGACTCTTCACTCAAAGCCAAGCACTCGGCTTTGGGGCACAAAGTGACAGCAAGGAGGGGACAAAGGTGTTCAGAGCACAGAGCAGCTGTGTCCCATTTTGGCAGCTCTGACCTGCCATGTCACTCAAAGATGTGCCAATTATTGCTTGAAACACGTGAAAACCAAGGACCAGTTCTGCTCCAAAAACAACAGATTACTGATCTTAGATCCACCTCGTGGTGGATGGGACTCCTGGGGTGGCCTGGGCAGGGACAACTGAGGATATTCCAGGATTCTGTGATTGTATTTATCACCCTTTGAAGGGAATCTTGAATCCAGCCATTAGCCAAATTACCTCAAGAAGATCTGGGTAAGGTGGCTGAACTGCTGAGGTTTTTCAGAAGGAAAAACTGGGAGCCACAACAGATAGGAGCCCTAGCCCTGCATAACCCCTGGTCTTGCAACAAACAGATGGAATGATCCCCTCCTACCCTCAGGAAAAGATTCATGGAATAACCACTTCCTTCCAAGAACAGCACCTTGGGGCTGGCTGGTTTCACAGGGTCCATCACCGCCTTGGGGATTTCCATGCTCCAGCCTCTTGAACAGAAACCAGGCAAATACTGGCTACTACAGAAATTAAGTATTTAACAGAAAGCAAAATCTTTTCCCTACTCTGTGACTTTCCAAGGATTTCACAACGCCTCTCCAGCCTGAAGGTCTGTGTGGGAGGGGAAGACGGGGCCTTGTGCCTTGCAGAAGAGGAAACCCAAAGCTCAGCGACGGTTTGTCCCCGTTACACCACAGTGACACAGCAAAGACACCAACGGACACCGAGCCCTGCAGAGCCCAGTTTGGTGTCACCAGGCCCATCCAAGAGGCTCCAGGTGCTCTGCAGAGGTGCCTGGTGTACCCCTGAACCCATGGGAAGATGCTCTCACCATGCAGCCACGACCGACTCCAGCATGGGAGCTCCCTGCTCCAGGAGTGCCGGGGAATGCCAGAGCTTTAGGTGGATTAACAGAACTGATTACACAACCAGCTGTGTCATCTGCACAGCTGTTATTATGCCTTTTGCAGGGACATCTGGATTCCCAGTTAAATGACTAATCCTACTGTGATGAACTTCCCAGTTCCATTCTGCTCCGGGCAGGGCAGAACTCCCGTCCCTGGGCACAGCTCGTGCCACTCCAACACCTAGCTTCTCTTCAGGGATTGAAGAAATTCTCTCATTCCACCACTTTCAAACCTATCTCATCCTGCATAATATTCCAAGTGCTCCAGCCTCTCCTGCCCAGGTGTACCCGACCTGAATGAGCAGCACTTTGTACAAAACCTCTCTTCAAAGTCTTCTGAATTTCTGAGAATCTGAAAGAGATTTCACTCTAATGAGCTGATTAGCTGATTCACTCTAATTAGCTGATTTCCTTTCTCTTAAGGAAAGAAACAAATGGTTCTTCCTGCTGCTCCCCCTGCTCAAAGCCTCACCGTGTGCTGGCCTGTGAGAAAACTGCCTCCACCAGCAGCTCCTGAACTGTTTTCTTTTCAAATCTCTAGACATGCAAATTCACATTCAGTGCTGGAGCCACAGAATCACAAATTCAAGTTAATGGGACAATTATTACTCATTTGCCTCGATTTCTTGTCTAGTCTCTGCTACAGAGAGAGTCCTGAAAACTCCCCACTGGTTTTCAGGAATCCTGACACACATGGACAAGCCTCAACTTATCTCTGGTGAAAACAGATAACTTGATTAAGAAGCCTGAACAGATAAATCACAGATCCCAGAATGGTTTGGGTTGCAAAGGACCTTAAAGTTTATCCAGTTCCACCTCTGCCATGGGCAGGGACACCTTCCACTGTCCCAGGTTGCTCCAAGCCCCATTCAAGCTGGCCTTGGGCACTTCCAGGGATGGGGCAGCCACAGCTTCTCTGGGCACCCTGGGCCTCCCCATTCTCTCTGGGAAGAATTCCTTCCCAATATCCCATCTAATCCTTGCCCTCTGGCAATGGGAAGTCATTCCCCCTTGCCCCAAGCTCCTCTCCAGCTCTCCTGGAGCCCCTTTAGGCACTGGAAGGTGCTCTAAGGTCTCCCTGGAGCTTTGGCTCAGTGGTGGCCGTGCTGAGATAACACCTGGACTCAAGGATCTTCAAGGTCTGTCCCATTGAAAAAATCCTCTGATCTCTGGGGACACAGCCCTGGTCTCTCAGAACAAATCCCACTGTTTGCTCTCTGCCACTGCAGGGAATTCTGCTCCTTGCACAGCTCTGGAACAAAACCACACCCCATTCCTCCTCTTTTCTGCTCTTTCCTCCCGTGTCTGCTGGGAACGAACGGGGGATGTGTTCCCACACTGAGTGTTTAATTCATGCACCACGAGGTGAGGGAAGTGAACCTCCCTGCCAGCATCACCCGCAGCCATGGTAACCACGGTGTCACTGCAAGGAGGGCAGAGCCACCTCCAATCCTTTCCTGGAATTTCTCTGAGCCCAACACAGCCACCACCCAGTGGCCCCAGGGCTGGGGAGCCGACACCAGGGCAGGTGCTGGCTTTTTGCACACACCAGCAATGGTTTTGACTCTCACTCGATTTTAATCTTAATTAATCCAATTTTAATGCAATTTATAAACAGACCAGATGGGCAGACTGGCTTGGTACACCTTGACCCAGCTGAAGCACATAAAAAACAAGAATTGGGTATCAGAGTAATAGAAAAGGGAGGATGAACTGGAGTTTTCTCTGGAGCAGCACTTCAAATTCTACTAAAGCACTACGTAACTAGAGCAAAAAAAAGGAATCTTTTTTACATGACAGAATCGTGTTTTGGAAAAGTTTCACACAGAAATACTTTAAAAAGGATATTTAAAAAGTCAGGAGAGGGGAGGGAGGATGAATTACCTCAGAAACGGGCACCCCCTCAAGTGTCTGCAGCAAAGATGCTCATCCTGTGGGCCCCAAACTGATCCAGCAAGTTTGGTTTTCCCTTCTCATTGCAGACACGTTGCAAGAACCAGGGGGAGGCTCCAGTGGGGGTTAATTTTTGCATGTCACACAACGGAATTGATGGGATATGCACTATTTGCAACAGCTTTTCCATTACATGGAAGGAAGAAAGAATAACCAATAGTGATACTTACTCCTGTACTGACAAGAGACAGCATAATTCTTTCATTTAAGGCTAATGTTTCTCCTTGCTTCATCTTAATTCTCTTCTTATCTAAACATTTCATTGCATACCTGAAAAAAAAAACAACAACAATTCTGAAAAAGCACCAAAAACTCCTCTGTCAGGACTATTCATTTGCAGTCAGGCCATGCACAATTACAGGATGCTGTAAGCAAGCTCTTGAAAGACTTAAACCCAGGACTAAAAACATCATTTCAGGCTAAACATGAAACGTCCAAAACCTCCCAGAATTACAGCAGAAGCCTCCTAATAGAGAAATGTGCTTTAACAAATGATTCCATGTCCGAGCCATCACACTGAGATAGGAATTACACAACATATATTCATTTTCTCATACCTACAAGCAAGGATCTGCCATAGGAATTAAATAACAGAAACTCTGTTATGGTTCCATTTAATTCCAACAGTTTCAACTCTACCAGGAAAGCAATATCTTCTCGAACACATGCTGAGTTTTATATATATATATATATTTTTTTTTTCCCTTAATTTTCTTTCTACTCAGAAAAAGGTCAAATACACACAAGAAAGCTTTTTTAGTCTTCCACCATCTGTGCTACACAAATTAATAAAATTTTGCTCACAAAAGATGTTACCCTAACAACCATCAACCACAGGAGGATATGATACAGGCTGGGTATTTTTCCAAGATGTTGGGTGAGTCCATTAATAGGCATCAGTGAGAAGGACACTTGTGCTCCTCCACAGAAGACTCCTAGCCATGGGCACCCATGGATTTTTAGGAAAACACCACATTACAGCAGTGCTCCAATGCCCATCTGCCTCACTGTGCCAGCCCGGGGGCTTCACCTTGGCTCCAGCTCCCAGAAACAGCCACGTCATTCCTGACATCAGTGTGCTGGGAGTGGGGGAGTGAGGGTGAATTTTAAGTTTCCAGACTGGGAATGTTATTCATGTCTTCTTGCTGAGGAGTCTGTGAAGGGTGAGTAAAAATAACCCCTGACTCTGCCCTGCTCTGCCCTGACTGGAGAGAGGCACTGGGGATGTTCCAGGCTGATGGAAATCACAGAATCACAGAAGGATTTGGGTGGGAAGGGACCTTAAATTCATCCAGTGCCACCCCCTGCCATGGGCAGGGACACCTTCCACTGTCCCAGGTTGCTCCAAGCCCCATCCAACCTGGCCTTGGACACTTCCAGGGATGGGGCAGCCACAGCTTCTCTGGGAACCTGTCCCAAACCAAGTCTCTCACTGTCCTGCTGTCCCTCTGCCTGCAGTGCTGGCTGCATCCTGCCTCTGGCCCCTCTCTAGAGGTCCTTGCAGAGGTGGGTCGCAGAAGCCTCAGGTGTGTGGGTGCTCAGTGAGCACTGCTGGTGTTACCTGGGAGGGAGGGAAGGCTTCCCACGCTCCTTGCAGGCTCTGAGGGCAGCAGAGGCAGCCACCTGGGATGGGATCTGGGTTAGGGATGGGCAGAAAGGTTTGGATCGAGAAAGAATTAAACCAAACCTCTACCCAGAAGCTGAACCTCACGTAAACTTTTGCTTCAAATTTAGAAAAGGAGGTTGGTTTCTCCCATATTTTATTTCCCTTTGCTCTATTTATATCTGATAAAACCTGTCCTTTGCTTCACTTCTCCTGTCCTTCTCACTTCCCAAGGTTTATCCACCTCCTGCCAGAGCCCTACTCAGACACAGAGATGGCTGGGACTCTGAGAACTGCCTGCTGAGTGTGCCTCAAGCTAAATAAAATGTTTATTTTTGTACATGGACAAATGAATGAATTGTACACGGACAAAAAGTACCAAAGCAAGGATAAAGCCAGCGTTGTTAGTAAGAGTATTAATATAAATACTTGCAGCCACTGCAGAAATACTGAACATAATAATAGCAACATTAAGATGTCTTCCACTTGCTCAGAGTCAGAAGTTTATTATTATCAGGGATGTCAGGCACACACAAGTGCCAGGGGAGCCAGAGACAGGGCACCTGACACATGCCCTGCTCACTTGGAAGGGAAATGTTTAACCATGGGCCGTGGACTAAAACTGTTAGGAGAAAAGCAAGATGAAAGGGTGGGGTGTAAATAAAGAAATGGGTTGATACTGAGATCAACTGCTTAAATCCGTGCCCAGATGTTCAGATCAGAACATGGTGGGGTGTAAATAAAGAAATGGATTGATACTGAGATCAACTGCTTAAATCCGTGCCCAGATGTTCAGACCAGAACATCGTGGGACAATGATACCTAGAGATGGAAATCTGATAATCAGGGGAGGTGTGTGATTGGTGAGATCACAAAAAGAATACAAAACCACCCAGGGCTGACCCCAGAGTTCCCAGAGATGCTCTGGGAAGCACAAGCCCAACACTGGGATGCCCCCTCCCAAATGGCAGCAGGGATCACTGCTTTCACCACACATGGGGCAGGCACTGATGCAATTCCCCAAATCGGGAACAGCACACTGGGAATGGGCCCTGGCACAGCCCTGAGTGCCCAGCACTGGGGACAGGCTCCTGCAGCACCCCCAGCTCCACCCTGGAGCAGGTGATACCTGAGCAGCCACCAGAGCTTCCACAGGAACATCCCTCTGCCCTGGCAGCCTCTGATCCAGGGAATTGTTGGAGCACACACCTGATTCTAACACATGTGCATCTGCCAGCAGTTTTGACAGGACATTTCCATGTGCCCAGGAGCTGTGTGAGCCCCTGCATGGCATGGAACAGGATCCAAGAGCCTCCAGTGAGCCAGGGATCAGAACCTCTGGGGATAAAACTTCATCACAAAGAACTTTACAGCAACGTGACACTGCTTTCCAGTGATTTCCTAAGAAATGATTGGAAGGATTTCCTTACTAGTCCAGAGTTTACAATCACCTCTGCCATGGAGCGTGTGATACTCACATTTTTCCAGTGTCTGCTTTTCTGCAGCCGTACACTTCACCAAATCCCCCTCTTCCTATTATTCTATGTACACTAAAATCATTCATGGTCAGCTGCAAACGGAAAGAGAAACAACAAAACAAAACCTTTGTTTTTCAGCATTAAAAAACTTACTGTGAAAACATCTAAATGATCCGTGAATGTGTTGAGATCCTCAGCTGTAATTCAACAGCATTTACTGTGTTGGAAAAGGAGCCCCTCGCTGTTGATATTTCCATGTACTTGGAAGCACTACAGTGTGAAGCAGGAACAAGGGGAATGAGGCTGTAGCTCCCAAAAACTGCCAGCCTCATTCAGGGCTACTTCTGCAGCCCAAGTTGTCACAGAGAAGTGCAGAAGGACAAAAGCAGAGGCCAAGGGAAGGGGCTCAGAGGGTGCTGGGATCACGGCAGGGCTGGAGTGGGAAAGGGAGATGGACGGGGATTGGGGGTGATAAAGAGCAGAAATTCTGGCAGTTCAGCTCTTCCAGCCATTAAAAAATCAAAATTCTATTAACTCAGGAAGGCAGAGGGGACGTCCAGACAGGAATCATCAGGGCTGTGCCTAAGAATAGCAGAGCAGTGACATCCACCACCCTCCTTAATGAGGCCTTTGCAGAGCAGGATTCAAAACCGAACATTCTCTTTCCTGTATCAGCCTCTGACAAGATAAATATACTTGTAAGTACTTACATGAATATTTAGCTCTACATTTTTCCATTGACAAAATCTAGTAAACTTGTCACTGCAAAAGAAAAAAAAAAAAAAAAAGTTTAGAAGTTGTCTGAGACTATTGTGCAGAGTATTACAGGAAATGTCAAGACTCTGATATTTAAAATCTTGTCTGAGCTAGGGCGTGGGGTGGTATTTAATAAATGACAGCCTTCCTTTCACCAACTGTAATCTTACCCCCACCAAGAAAAACAATTCCCAGGCAGAGCACACTCCATGTCTTACATCCTTGGGAGAGGAAGAGAGCAGATAACCTTATCCCTCTAAGTGCTCAGGGTGCCCCCCCACATCTCTCTTGCATGATTTTCAACCGTTCAAAGACGGCCCCAAAAAACGCTTAAATTGCATTTGGAACTAACAAACATTTAAATTACATCTAGAGGAAGATAATTATAAGAACACAGAGGAGGCTCGATTCATGTTAATGAACCTCCATATACTCCAAGGAACGTTTTAAACTCGTTGCATCTTAAAATAGGGAAAACATCAGCAACACCACAGGCTTTGGGAAAAAATAATATATAAAATAGTTGCTTATTCCTACATGAATAATTAAGTATTTATTTTCAAAGTAAGAAACAACAGCTTTATGGAGGCATTTTTATAATTATCACAGAATGGCACCAAAGCAGTTTTAGAGAGTGGATTTGGGTGCTGCTGGGTGGCAGCTGAGCTGGGTGGCAGGAGCAGGAGAGGGCTGCTCTGCTGAGCCAGGCCTGTGCCTTCAATCCTTTATTACACCTTCATTCCAAAGGGCCCAGCCCCAAACCACCAGGGCTGGGTCTCCCAGTCCCACACCAGAGATGGGCACTCACAGAACATCCCCAAAACCCCAGCTCTGCCTTTTCACACCTTGGAGCCCAAACTCCAACCTCTCCCTGCCGTGACTGAGAAACCCCTCGGCTGTTCCACTCACACATCCTGACACTGATCAGGATATCCCACAAATCTGGCTATTTCCAAAGCTTGCTGATAAACTCCATTTGATGAATGGTGTACTAATACACATTTTTAGCCTTATTTACAGCAGTACTGAAGGGACCTGGCTTCCCACTACATTAGGCAGGTAATTCAGGTAATATTCCACGTTCATACCTTTCCATAAATTTCTGAAATATTTTTCCTCGGAGACTATCACAAATTTCTTCTATATATGGCTAAAAAAGGGTGAGGAAACACAATTAGTATTTAAGCAGACAATAAATGGCTTTTTTCACTCCCATCCATTACAGAGAACTTTCGTTGGCCCCACACAGCTCCTGGGTTGTCCTTAAGAAGCCTCAACAAAGAATTCTGGCTTTATTTGGCTTTCGGAATATCTGAGCAGGTGCCCTGGAGTCAAACATAAAATATTTTCATGAGCTAGAAAACCTTAAGGGTTTGCCAGGGGCAGGGGTGTGGGGGCAAAAAGTTCTTTTTTTCAAATGTATTTAAGCAATAAATTGTCACCCCTGTGGAATCCAAACTTCCCAGAGCTGCTCCCTCATCTTTGTGGTGCTTCTCTCCTCTCTGTCCTTGCTGAGAGATCAGCACCTCGAAACCACAGGTGAATTTTCCCAGGGAAATCCCTCCCCTGGGTGTGTGATGGCCCAACCTCCCCCCAGTTGGTGCTGAGACATCACCCAGCACTGCAATCACCACATGGCAACAGCCAGAGCAGCTCAGGAGCACAAGAGAGATCAGCCAGGGGCAACCTCCACATTTTTTTCAGCATACATCAGATTCAGATAAAAGACATTCAAGCTTACAAACACCCCCATGATGGATAAGACAATTTCTCCAGTGCTGCAGCTCAGCTCACCCTGACAGGATGAGCATCTTCCTGATGGAAAGTGATTTACTCTAAATCATTTAATGCCTTAAAATTACACAACTATAAAAACTCTTCTGTTCACACACCAAGGTATAGTTTGCTTCTCTAAATGTGCTTGAAAACATTATAGATAAGAAGAGCAAATTGTGATTTTGACTTGGGAAAGCATTTCAATCCCACTTACAGCACAGAATATGTACCAGTCCCATTTATTCTGTCTCTTTAAATAATATCCACAAAGTCGCTTTCTGTCAGAGAAGCTGAACGTTCAGACTGTGAAAGCTCACCTGGAAAAGGCTGGCTGGCACTTGTTTCTTGGCTAAATGTGTTTGTACATGATCTACAGCTTGTTTTGAGAAAGGCTTTTGGAAAAGAAAAAGAAAGGTTTCAAACAGTTGGAACTGTCAGGAGTTTCATTTCAGGTCACAGCACTGTTGTTCTTTTCCTCACATGGAAACACCGACCCCAGGGGGAATCAATAGAGCCTCCCACAGGTGTATTAGAGTGAATTTCAGTGTGAAATGTGCAGAATGATCCAATAACAGGATTATTCTGAAGCAGAAAGGCGGGAGAGGGAAAGATGAAGAGGAGGAAGGTAAAAATCAAAGGGGGTGATGATCCTCCTTCAACAAATCCATGAAAAATCCCATTTACAGGCACAGCTCTGGAGCCAGAAGCAGACATGGACTTTTCTACTAATAAAATAATGCATTTTGGTAAAAAAAAACCCCAAAAAACGCTTAAATCCTCCACCCAAAGCATGATACCACCCTGCAAATCCTTCTTTCAAACGAGAGCACATGAAACTGTCAAGAACAGATCAGTGGGCCCAAACTTCAGCTGGAGAAAATGTGCATTTCCAGTGACTTTAGCCACATCTCTATACACACAGCCTGCACTTAATTCTACTCTTTTGGAATCAGAGATTTAGTCTAAAGAAACATAAACCAGATAAATCTCCTGATACAACTTCCTCTGCGTGCCACTAAGTCTAATGAAAACTGCAGCACGCCACCGACCTTTACGCCTCAAAAAATAAAGGATTTTTAAAACAAAAGCAACATTCTGAATTTGGCCAAACCCAGCTGGATGGAACAGCAGATTTGCTGCCCCATTCCCTGCTGCCAGGCAGGGGGAAAAGGGCAGGATACCCACGTGGGAACAGGAGAGCAGCTCCTTCATGATGTAGGTGTCGTAGATCTGCCGGCTCCGCGACAGCCGCTCCTCCTCCGAGTCCAGCTTCTCGTACTCCTTGATCTGCAGCACAAGGGCAAGCACACAGCACTCATTTTCCAATGATTTCTCACTCGTTGGGTCAAAACAAGACTCTGGCTGTGGTTTTGCTTCATCATTTTCTTTATTAATGAAAAATCACCTGCAGCGGCGCGGTTAGAGTTGAGATTTCTCTTTAATGTTAGAATTTTCCAGCCCTGGCAGAGCTGGCACTGGTGGAGTCCCCATCCCTGCAGGGATTTAAGAGGATGTGGCACTTGGGGACATACTCAGAGGTAGCCTTGGCAGTGCTGAGGGAACCCTCTTGATGGGCTGAGAGGGTTCTTCCAACCCAAACAATTCCCTGATTCTATGACCACGGCACATGAGGTACAGATGCCCAAGAAAGAATAAAAAGCACATTTCAAAATGTTCACATAGTTCAGCTACATCGTGGATTTGAACCCTAAATGTGGCTAAAAGACAATTCTACCAAATATATCAAGTTTTCTCAGGTGTGCTGTAGGAGATCAGCATGTTCCAGGTGAAACAACAGCAATCCCAGATGGTTCAATTACAGAACAAAACCTGACAACCAGTTCCAGAACAAAAAGTTCACCAAATCCAAGGGTCCTCTGGAGCATATTTAGGGAAAGAGTTCTTCCAGGAGTGACAAAATGTAAAAAACCATGCAAGATCATGAGGGGAAAAACTCAGCTCTGACTTGCTGGACCTTGCCAGCACCAGCCTGTGAAGTCCTGGGATCCAGACACCTGTCAGGGAGCAGATCTGCTCCGTGCCACAGAATCCCAGGATTGCTTAGGTGGGAAAAAACCTCCGAGATCATCGAGTCCAATCACCAAGAGATAAACTGCAACCAACCTACCTCTGGAGGTGGAACATTAATTAAACTCAGTATCTTTTTAGCTGTACTCCTCTTGTTTGCTGACATGATAAGGCACCAGTCCCACCCCATTTGCCATCTGTGCTGCTTCCCCCTTGATACCAATTTATAATTAAAATGACTCAAAACGTCTTTGCCCGAGAAACACTTTTAATTAATGCAATGACACAAAATAATTAGCAGTACAGGAGGAAGCCTGATGGATATCTGATTGTCTTACTTGAGCACAACCTCCCGTCCCTCGGTCTTTGGTTGTTAAAGGACCCAACTCCGCAGCCAGCGCTAAGGGGTCTCAGCAGAGCCCCTCAGAAATCCCAAAAACCAGCAGCAGGCATAGCTGGGAGTGTTCCATTTATAACTCAGCCTGTCCCTGGGCAGCAGCTCCACTCCTGACCCCTGGAGAAGGGAATGTATCATCAGGTACCCAAGGCTTCCCTGGCAACCTCCAGGAAGGGGCAGACAAAGGATCTCCTCAAAAGCCGGGATGAGAATGCATCTGTTTTCAAGTATTTAGAAGCTCTTTTTTCCCTTTTTTTCCCCACCTTTTTTCTTTTTAATTCCTTTTCTTTTCCTTCTGAAAGTGATCGGGATGAATCACTCATCCTGTTAAATGCCTGATCGTGACTCCAGATGCAGTGATATGAAATCCCTGGAGTACGGAGCTCTTCTACATCAAGCGATTTTTAATGTAGCAATGTACTCAGATTATTCTACGTGTAATAAATGCAGCAAGTAAATCAAATATATAAAAAAAAGGAAAAGCTCCTGGATCCGGTATGCCACAGAGGAAAACACAATGAACCTCTCTTTAAATATCTTTAATGGGATTTTTCCAGAAGTACATGACAAAGCACTGAAAATCTTTTGAGGTAACATTTTGCTAATAACCTAAAAATACAATTTCGAATTGTTTCAGCGATAAAGAGGCAGCTAAAAATATCTTGCTAAATAATCTGGTACAACAGGCCTTTTCGGATTACTTATGACAGTGATATCCTCAGTGTATAAAGAGATGGAAATGATAGAAAAAGATTCTTTATTGACAGCAGGCATCAGATCTGAGCAGGGGAATGCTGAGGACTGATCTCCAAATCGATACCAGCTGTTTGTGCTGACAGCAAGAAAAAAGTTAAATTATCAGCTCAGGAGTGAGGCAGCCAAGGCTACCCCAGCTCTAATTAACCCTGAGCACCAGGAGTGTGCACGTCTGCCCTGGCACCGGCACCTGGGAGAGGATTCACTGGGGGTTTGTTCAGGGTCACAAATGTAACAGGGAAGGAATGAATGAACGGAGCGATGGAGCTCAGACCGTGTGGCAGGGGAATCTGGGGAGGGACAGGGCATTCCTTGGGATTATTGATCCTTTGGGACATGCCCTGCACAGTGCCTGGCAGCTCCTTCCCTGGGTATCTCGTGACGAGGGACACAACTCATCCATCGGAAGCCGCCTCTCGTGTCCCCCCTGCGGCCCTGCCACAGCGGCTCCTGAATCATCTGAGGAGCTCCCTCCACAATCCCCTCCAGCTGTTGGCTGGCTTTTCTATAGGTAAAAGGCTGCTGGGGAAAGGCCTGAAGGGTTTTAGCATCATCCCAACACCAGCAACTTCATCCCAGCTCCCCTTCTACCAGCCCACACTGCTTCACCCTCCCCTTCCCTCTCAGCATTCCCTGACAGAGCAGGAGCGGGACAGCCTCCCTCAGCCTCGCTCCCTGCACGGCCCCAAACCTCCAGCACCAGCACTTACCTCTTCGTAGAACTTCAGCTGAGGGACAGCTTCATCGATCTCATTCATGCAATAGTCTTTAAAGAGCAAGAATCCTGGAAAGAAAAACAGAAAAATCAGAAAAACTCGTCTCATTACGCTGATGACTTGTAAAAAGGGCTCATGAAACCACCCAGGTTCCACCATGGGCTGTATAAACCCGTGTGAGCATCCCCAACGGCCAAGGTTTAGGATTCTGATTCCCATCCAGCTCTTCATTTCCAGCACAAAAGGATCCCAAGCCTCCCTCACCTCCCACAGGTGTATTAAGCCCATTATGGCTTCCACCTGCTGAGGCTTTTATGAGGCGTTTCCATAATGCACCAAAATATCTTGTTCCTCCTCACAGACCACATTTTCTTCCTTTTTTTTTTCCCCCAGCAAAAACTAGACACTATTCATGTTTTGGGGTTTTTTTTTTGCAAGAGATTTACCTACATTTCACTGATGAAGCACAACCTCTCCTGCACTCCCATTTCAGAATTACCGGTTCATGTTACTTCTAATGGGTTTTATTGCTCAATAAATTACATCAGGGTCTTTACAGTTCCTTTGCAAGTAATTTAGAGCATGACCCCGGCAGGCTGCAGATGAGAATCTTCCATTAAGAGCATTTTAATGCACTGTCACAAGCCTCATCCCATGGAAGCACTGTCTTTCCCTGCCTCTGAGCTGGCACCTGCTACCCTGGAATTTCACACAGGGATCTGTGTCACGAACATCTCCATCAGTGCCAAAGCCACCCAAAGTCCCCCATCTCCCCAGCCAGATCATGTCTCCTCGCCAGCGTGGCTTTTTGAGGACAAAAAGTGAAATTTTGGGAGCTGACTCCAAGTCCTTATTTCCCACATGACGGAACCGGCAGCAGCACGGAGCAGAATCCTGCTGAATGGACTGAACTTTTCTAGGACAATGAACCAAAGAAGATTGGGTAATTAAGAGACTGAAGAGTGGCACAAACAGCGCTGAATGCAGCGAAAGAAAAATCCCTGGCCTGGTCCCAGCTCCTGGCTGGGGCCCAAAAAAACCCACAAACAACAAAAAAACACAACAATAAACCACAAAGACAACTGTGGGAGGAGTGTGAAAATATACCAACACACATTTCCAGCAAGGCCACGCCAAACATTCCAGCCCTGCTTAGTATTTTCCAAACTTTTAAAATTTAATTATGGCAGAGAAAAGAAGAGGTTCCCAAGCCCATGGCACAGGGAACAATTGGAGGCTTATGCAGCCACAGGACACGGGCTGCTCCTCCCCGAGGCCCCTTGGCACTGAACTGCAAAAACCCAGATATACCCAAAATACACAGACTGAGAGCTGGGGCTGTTCAGCCTGGGGAAGAGAAGGTTGTGTGGACACCTCACAGCACCTTCCAGGACCTGGAGGGGCTACAAGGAAGCTGGAAGGGGATTCTGCATCAGGAACTGGAGTGACAGGACAAGGGGGAATGGCTTCAAACTGAAAAGGAAATTTAGGTGAGATACAGGGAAGAAATCCTTCCCTGTGAGGAGGGTGAGGCCTTGGCACAGGGTGTCCAGAGAAGCTGTGGCTGCCCCATCCCTGGAAGTGTCCAAGGCCAGGTTGGACAGGGCTTGGAGCAACCTGGGATAGTGGAAAGTGTTCCTACCCATGGGACTGGATGAGCTTTAAGATCCCTTCCAACCCAAACCATTCCGTGGTTCTGTGATTCAGAAAAACCCAATTAGAGCCTAATGTTCCCCAGACTGGAATAGTTTCTGTTTCGACCTCCCATTCTATCACCAGACCCTGCACTTCCCCTGCAGCACAAAGGAAATCTCCTCCTTTACTGCTGCTCTTGGATTGAGTGAAAAAATGATCAGCCAGAAACTGCAGCTTTCACATAATGGCACAACGAAGTGACAGATGCAGCATTGAGTAAGTGACAGGAGTTTTCAGAAGTTCAGGGAGAGCTGACGAGGAGCACAATAAGCACAGTTAACAGCACACAGAAAAATAAGCCCAGGAACAGAAAGCAGGAATTAATAAAATGATAGCGTTAAGTAACAGCTAAAAAGAACCAGCAATTATTTATGATATAAAGATGCTGACAGCTTTGGCTTTAAAGATTCTTTCTGCTATAACTCTATAATTTCTGCAACAACCAGATCACTGGTTGTTAAGGGAAAGGAAAAATATTTTTTAAGAGCTTCTTCTGGTAGCACCAAAGTGATGTATGATATCAATAATACACACACAGAGTGCGAGGCAGCAGCACCCAGCTCCCAGCTTCCTCCTTCCCAGCCTCTGGACAATCATTTTCCCATTTATCTTTGTATGGAAAATCCTAAGACAAATTTGCCAATTGCCATGAATTGCACTGACTGTAATTACCGAGGTAAAACATCTTTCGAGGAGGGATAAAGGCCACCTTTGAGGTTTGCAACTCAATGTTCACCAGAGGCTCACAAGCAGGTAGGGATGGGGTGGTGAGAGGAGCAGATTCAGGTGAGGCAGCTCACCTGCATCCAGGTATTCCCAGAGCTCATCCCCAACTGGGCAAGGTCCCTGTCACAAGCTTGGAGGGCACAAGGAGGGGAACTAAGTTAACCCAACTCTTTAAAAAAGAACACAAACGTTTACTTCAGTATTCATTTCAAATAATTCTGTTTTTCTAGCATGACCTCAGGAATTCTGCATGAAATCCTGACTCTAATCAACAGCACCCCTCCACCCCTGGGTTTTGTCTCCAGAATTAAGCCCTTCCCACACTGCTGCTGGTGACCAGCCACACACTCCAGACTCCTCATCATGTTTGTGGCCTCCACTGGACCCTCTCCAGGAGCTCCCTGCCTTTCTTGAACAGTGGAGACCAGAACAGAACACCACGCTCCACACGTGGCCACTCATCAGGATTAAAGCCACCTTCTCATTTCCCACTTCCGTGGCATTTTCCTGCCCTGCTCCCACTCTGTGGCTCTGCCAACCCTCCCCCAGGACAGCAGCCACAGGGGCCACCTCCTCCAGCAGTCTAAAGGTCACCTGCAGCCACACCGCCACCTCTCCACCCCTGTCAATTAGCAGAGAGCACGGAAGAATAAATATAAAATGAAACAACAACGAGGAACTCCACCATAAAACACTTGGAGAAAATGACCTGTCTAACTGGAATTTTACGAGCATCCGATTCGAGCAACCTTTTAACAGGAGTAAATAAAAATCTTATTAAAGCAAACAGGAGTGACTAGGTGAGAGAGCAGAGCTAAAAATAGCCACGTTTAGCCCCGATACAAGTGTTCACAATGCCACTGATTGAAAGGAAGCTGCATCTATTTACAGCAGGCCTGAACGTGGTCCAAAACGCTGATGTAGCCTCTTTCTAGTAGGCAAAATAGCAAATTAGAGAACAAAAATATCAAGCTGTTTCCAAATCCTCCCGAAACGTGCTGTGTATAAATACGGAATCCTGACAAACAAAGCAGCACTGACATCTGCACCAGACACGGGCTCCTTTCCCGGCGCTCCGGCCAACAGCTCCCGGGCAGGAAAAGCTTTGGGAATGCCTCTGCAAAGCCTGCAATGCAGCGTCTGGACCTGTTTAGGGCACTTAAAGGTCTCCCATCGAAGTCACTCCAAGATGTTTCTCGTGATCTTTCTTGCTTGGTGAACTCGGACAACAGCAAGAAGCCGTGGCCAGAGGGACACGTCACCTCCTGCTCTCTGAGGGACACTGCACCAAGGTGGGGGTCGGGCTCTGCTGCCAGGGAACAGGGACAGGATGAGAGGAAACAGCCCCAAACTTTGCCAGGGGAGGGTCAGGTTGGACATCAGGAAGAATTTCCTCATGGAAAAGGTGGTCGGGCATTGGAAGGGGCTGCCCAGGGGAGGTTTGGAGTCCCCATCCCTGGAGGTGTCCAAGGAAGGACTGGACGTGGCACTCAGTGCTCTGGGCTGGTGACAAGGTGGGGATGGGTCATGGGCTGGGTTTGATGGTCTCAGAGGGCTTTCCTGACCCAAATGATTTTGGGATTCTGGGGCACCTCCTCCCCAGAAATGTCTCTCATGTAGAACTGCCACAGGACAGCAGAGCTCAGCCACCACACCACGGTGACATTACAGCACAGCTGTGTTTAAATCCAGCTGTGGGTGTGTTCAGCATCCTGAAATAGCCCTCAGTGACCTTCAGATCCACCAGTACCAGTAACAGATCTGGGTCATAGACACAAACACCGGGACAAAGTCTACTATTAAACCAGATAAAAACTGTAATTCCCACCAGCCTGCAATTGTCACAGAACACCAGGCCAGGTTCAGACTCCTGTTCCTTACAGTGCCCACACAGAACTGCCACAGCACAGGGTAATTCAGGCCACCTGAGAGCTCCAGAACTGAGAGAACCACCAATTTCCCTCTCCAGGAACAAAGATTACCAAGGAAAACTGTGTAGGAATTGTGCTCTGGCAAAGTCCAAAACCACAAAAATCCTCCCAGCCCAGAAAGCACCACACATTCCACTACTTTTCTTTCCCTAATCTATTCTTTCCTAATTGAGCCTAATGTTCATTCACTTTGCATTAAAAATAATACATTAAAACAGACTGAAACATATTCCTGTGCATAGAAAGCAGGGGAAAAGAACAAACTGTATTTCACGAGAGGATGTGCATCCAATGGTGAGGAGCACAGAACAATTTCCCTAGAACAGAACCAAATTGAGCTCAAAATTAGGCTGCAAGTTGCCAGGTAGCTTGTCTAATGACGTCTAGAAATCATTATATGAAAATAAGCTTTGGCTAAAAGGTTTTACGTGTTGTCAAAGGAACTTCTCATTTCCAGGCGTATTTTCCAATAGCTTTTCGCCCAGGCAAATCATTGTTCAAGCTTGGTCAGCCCTCCCTCTAAACACCAGATTTGTGCATGCCTGGAATTCCTGCAGGGAGAGGAGCAGGAGAGCTGAGCTGCTCCTCCAGCGCTGACACTGGGGGCACAATGGAGGGGTATTCACAAATTCTGTGTCAAACCTCAAAAGTCTGAAGTCTGACACAGGTCTAAGAGCATCTCAAGCAGTGAATTTAAAGACTTACTGAAAGCACTCAATTATCCTTATTTAGGCTGCCCAGAGAAGCTGTGGCTGCCCCAGCCCTGGAAGCATCCAAGGCTGGACAGGGCTTGGAGCAACCTGGGCTAGTAGAAGGTGGAACTGGATGAGCTTTAAGGTCCCTTCCAACCCAAAGCAGTCAGGGATTCTCTGAATATCCTCATGAAATAGTAATTCTGAATACTGAATGTGTGATAAATCATTTTTTAAAGCCACGGGGAGAAAAGAATGGGGAAAACTTATCCCTGAACCATATTTACTACGTATCTTTCATGTTCTGGTCTCCCTTAACATGCAGATTCCAGCTGACTGAAGTCGAGCATCAAAGGCATTCAACATATCAAAGGTGAAAAAAAAAAGAGGGTTTTCCACAAGAAAAAGCTCCTCTAAAAGATGGAGGAGTAATAACACTGAACAGAGATACACAAAAAGATTCTAATCTTTTAAAAGCACCACTAAGCACAGAACTGAAGCATTTCATTTCAATCAGTTATTGCAAAGAATGTGATTAAATTCCTTCACTAAATCTCATCAAGGAATACACAGCACTTGAGGCTTTCTTCTTTCTTCACTTGTAAATAGAAGAAACTCCCACCCCTTTGCAACTGGTAATAGAAGGTACCAGCAAGCTATGAGCAAGCCAACAACCAGGAGCAGCTAAAAAACCTCATGGTGGTGGATTGGTTTTTGTTGTCTCTGTTCTTTCCCCACATCAAAATTCAAGCCCTAGGAAGGATGTGAAATTTGCTATTTTCTTGACCAGTATTTTTCCATCATACAACATTTTAAAATTAATTACATAACACAAGCCAATATCCCTCTATTATTGAGAATCACACTTTTCCTTCTGCCCTGCTCCAAGCTATGAACTTCACTGTTACCAATAAATGAACACACAAACTACACTGGGAGATGGCAGTTCTGCTCCTCAGGAAGTGCCTAGATCTGGGTGTGGTTTTTAGGTGGGAGCAAGGTGACAGGATCATTTGATGAAAACGTGGCGTAATTTCCCAACAGAAGGGTGTTCTCAGGTCCCTGGTGCCAGCATTTGCCTCAGCAAGCTCTGCTCAGTACCTCAACCACTGTGAAGAGCCAAATTGTTCAGCCAGAACATCGAGGAACTGTTGTGCTGTGGTCAAGATCCAAACACAAAGCCAGCAGTATTCAGCTGGTAAATACACACAGCACTTAGGTAAAGAGCAGCAAAACCACTAAAACAACAGTGACAGAGCCCAGCTGATTCTCCTGCAGGAATTTCTGAGCCTTCCTCTGGTTCATTCTGGCGCTCTGAGAAAGCTGCCATGAGCTGGATAGCTCACACACAGATAGTTCTGCTGGTTTTCCTCTTTCAATCACAGAAATTATGGGCAGAAGTATGTAGAAACATGAAGAAACTGGTTTGCATGCTTTTGACCCCACCTATCCAACCTCCATGGACAAGTGTGGCAGCAGGATGGCACAGAGGCCCTGGCTGGACAGGGCACTGCCAGGGAAGGGGGTTTCCCAGGTGTATTGCCCACGTTTTTTTGTAGGACAGATGTTGGTATGGGCCAATAAAAGCATCTAAAAATGGGATAATTGATAGCCAGAGCTCTCCAGCTCCTCTGCTCTGCAACCCTCACTGCTCTACCCCTTAAATGCACTGCTAAAAGTGAGAACACTTAATAGCTCCAGTAATTTAGGTTCTACTGACTGGTGCTGGTTCTGAGCTGTTCTGTGCCTGCTGAGCGATCCCACTGAGGGGAGTGAGCAGCAGTGGCAGGCCCAGAGAATCTGCTTTATCAGTAACCCACAGCTATGCAGCTAGAACTCATTAAAGCTGTTATTCTGCCACCTTACAGACACGGCACACAAATACCTCCCTATTTCACAGTGGTGCTCAGAGGCTTAATTAGTCCGTGAACTGTTTCGAGACATGTTGATAAAAACTCCACAGGAGTGCAACTGTGTCGGATCGACTGAGGAACTGCTGGGTGGGAAGAAGTGGAAATCAGGATCGTGCATGAACAGTGGTGGTGCACGAGGAGAAGATTCCACCAGGAATGGGTGAAGAAAGCCCAGGTGAGGACAAGCAGAGAGAAAACACCACCTGTGGGATGGAAGTCACTCCACACAGTATTAATCACAGAATATCCAGAGTTGGGAGGGACCCACAGGGATCATCAGTCCAGCTCCTGGCGCTGCGCAGACACCCCAAAAATCCCATCCTGTGCCTGAGAGCGCTGTCCAAATGCTCCTGGGGCTCTGGCAGCCTTGGGAATGTGCTCATTCCCTGGGGAGCCTGGGCAGTGCCCAAACACCCGCTGGGGGAAGAACCTTTCCCTGATATCCAACCTAAACCTCCCTGACACAGTTTAAAGCCAAAAGGAGCTTGAGGGGAGGCTGGAGAGGGCTGAACCAACCACCCAGGGCCTCTCTGATCCAGAAGGAATGAATTTTCCTACAGGCTTCCAGGGACACACCTCTGGCAGGTGCACAGCAGGGCAGGCGTTCATGTTCGTGTGTGTTCGCTGGAAGCTTCCCTGGAAACACCCAAGGGAAATGTCATGCAAATAATTTATCATTTGTTCTCTCTATTATAGAGTGATACTCCTTAACAGTCTGTTCTTCTCTCCTATGATACCACTTCAGTTCAAAATTGCCAGTTTGCCTGGAAATCTTGATAATTTAACCCAAAAACCGTATAATTGCACTGCTCTGCTGAGATAAAGACTTTCTCCCCATGTCTTGTATCTTCCAAGAACTGTACTGCATATAAATGCTAATCTACCAGGATGTGTACATTATCCATCATGGGACGTTCCAGATGATAGGGTATATATTTTCTCTATTTTAAAGCTCAGATTTAATCTGCAGCTCCCCCGGGAAATCACACAACTCAGCATCTTCAACCCCTCACAAAGGCAGGCAGAGGGATCAGGCTGCAGCCCGACAAAGAAATGCCCAATTATTTATCATCAAAAGAAAATCCAAAATGAATACATGCATTTTGATGGTGCCTTTGGATACTCTTTATCCCTGACACCAAGACAGACAACTCCGATGCACATAAAACCTGCAGCAGGAGCTCCAGCAGCACCCCTCAAAACGATCCTCGAAGTAATTCATGCCAAGTAGCACTTTATTTTCCCACAAAATAAGAGGGTGTTGAAAGAAATGTAGCTTCCACTAACACTGAAATTATGACATAATAAAGAGATCTTAAATCTAACACTCATTTGGTGAAAAACACTGCAAGCAGCAGAACGGACCGACTTCTAGAAGGCTCAGAGCGGGGATTTTCTCTTTCACTGTCCCCCCACCCCCGACTGGTACGAGCAGAGAATGGTGTGAGGAGCAGATCCCCTGTGAAATGTCTCACATTAACGGTTTCTGTTTCAGTTTACAGCCACAGAGTTTCCGACGTCTCCCTGTGGTTTGGGCTCTGTGTTGTTTGTAACTGATCACAGAACTGTGCAAGGACAGAAGGGCTTCCACAGCCCCCCTGAGAACCTCCTGCAGGCTGTCTGCAACCCACGTCCCGGGCTGATCTCGCACTGAAAATCAGAAACGCCGTGAGGAAGAAGAAGATCAGTCTTCAAACAGCATTTTGAATGTCATTTTTCGTTCGGAAGGCAACTTCCTAATTTTGGTGGCGACCACTTCTGTGTGGCGGCTGCCAGGTCAGAACCAGAACCTCAGAGTAAAACCACCTTGAACAAACAACCTGTGCCCCTGCTTTTACAGAAAACCCACCAAGTTATGATGTCCCTGCTACTTGGCTGCACATTATTTAATGTCAAGGTACCAGAACAGAGCAATATCATCACAGTGCTCGTGATATAGCTCAGAAAAGTCATCCCTGCTCACTTCGCAGCCAAAAACTCAGGTGCTTTTCTTTACTCCCGACCAAGTTTTATTGCCTTCATTGTTATTTCCTCTGAGGACTATTTAATTAGTCCAGAATGCCAACAGCACATAGATCTTCTGCTTAAATTAAACAATAGCTTAAATAATGCTCTAGGGAGGCACTTTTCCCAGCCTGTTATTTTTAGGCAGCTCGGGGAGCGCGGTGCCAGCAGAAAGAGGAAGAGCAAGAATGTTTTTCTCAACAGATTTTAACTCCTATCTAATGATTAGCACCAAAGCTCCGAAACAATGAAATATGAGTGCATAACTAGAAAAAGAAGCCACAGAAAGCGCACGATTCACTGCCCCCAAAAAAACTGCTGTAGCTGTTCTCACCCTGGTTTCGGTAGGGTTTGTTTTTTTTTTTTTTAACAGAAAGTTGTCACTGACCAAGTCAGGAGGAAACAGCAGCCAGAAGGGTCAGTTTGAGAGCATTTCCCTCGAACTGAGGAGGGCAGGCACAAAAGTCCCTGTGCAGAAGGAGCTACAAAACAGAGCAAACGTTCTGGAAGCTCAGCTGAGGAGCTACAGAACAAACATGATCCATGCTGAGCTGGATCAGGACAACGGGAGCAGGGAAGGGGCTGAGAGCCCCCACAAGCCCCCGTGGGTAGGAAGCAGCGCTGATGCAGATGGCAAAATGCTTCCCCCCCTGCTGGGAAAACCTCCAGCTCGGAGCTGGTTGAGGAGGATATGGAAGACAGTGGAATGAATCACCTCAGAAAGATCATCCCTCACTCTGCGAAAGTGGATGGTAAATAAGGAAAAAAAAACTGTTTGTAACTCTTTACGTCAACTACAAGTTGTTTTAATTAGTTCTGTTTCACGAAAATAAAACTGAGCCACCTTCAGGGGGGAAAAAAAATGCAAGTTACTTCCTAGGCAAGGTGAAAAATTTACACTGCAGCAAGACCAGCTGCTGAAACAGCTAAAATACGTCCTGTTCTCATCCTTCCCCCAAACCCAAGGGCTCTGCACGAAATGAGAAACTGAGAAGGGCATGAAGGAACTGCCACATCCCACCAGCTTCAGGAGACCAGAGCAGCCTGTTTGCCTTCACGAGGGTCTCAAGCACCCACCAGAGAACCCAAGGCTGAACCTAAGCCAGGCATGGAGCTGTAGGATGCTTTAACATCACATCCCAGGATTTCTAACCCAGCTTCACTCCCTTCCTCGCAGCGTGGCTTGTCTGAAAGCCCAGAGTCACACACGAGAGTCACTGAACTGTAACTGGCAGTAAGTTTGCTCCAAAGCATTTAATAACCAGGATAATCCTGTCCTAGAGCAATATTATGATCTAATAAGATTCCTTTGAAGGCCTGGCAGCACCTTGGCTGCAGCAGCCCCCGATCTGCTCATTTGCCACCTGCCCTCTGAGGGCAGGGGCTCTCCAAGTGTCCCCAGCCCACAGGGCAAGGAAACATGAAGGACTCCACGGTCAATTTTAATGCAGTTGTGAAGCAGAGTGGATTCAACACGTAAATTATGGATATCGGGATACCAGAGTCATAGAATGGTTTGGTTTGAAGGGACCTTATAAACCATCTCATCCCACGCCCTGCCATGGGCAGGGACACCCTCCACTAGCCCAGGCTGCTCCTAGCCCTGCCCAACCTGGCCTTGAACACTTCCAAAACCACTCAAAACGTCTCTTCTTCTAAAGAAACTCATAATCTGGTGCTGTAGCAAACAGGATGTGGTAAAAGAAAACCAGCTAAGGTGGTTACGCACTCGGCTTCGAGACAGGCTGTACTTCCCCAAGAGGCTTCTGCTGTGGAGGAAGCAGCTTCTGAAGGAACAGCCGGCTGGGCTGGGCTGCCAACGCTGCCAGAGCACTCTTCTGGGTGCTTCTACGAGCTCCATGTCCTCTGACTCACCAGGACATTCTTAGAGAGCTCAAGACCCGTTCTGGAGCATCACTCAGGGGGCAAACAGCAGTGCCAGCACAAAGGCATGAGAGCCCCTTATTTGCCTTCCTGAGGGAAGAGATGCAAATAGGGGACAGACGCTTGTTTATGCAAATCTAATGGGAGCCTCCGGGCCATTTTCATCCCTGATGAGCTTCCTGCTCTTATCCTGATCCTAAAGGTTTTGGTTTCCAAGCCAGAGCTGTCCTCCTGTGACTCCCTGCAGCTGCACACCTGGCAGGAAAGGAATTTGGGCCAACCTTTGGCAGTTGGGACCAGGAAAGCACTGACCCTAAAACGATTTTAGGGCTCACTAAGAATAAACGCTTGCAGATGATGAGACCAGCACCATAATTAGACACATTCATGGGGAAACATCCACAGGAACCGAATCCACACTGACATCAGAGCCCTTGTATCAGACAGCTGATCAAAGCCTGGGTTTACATTTGAAAGGATACTGAAAAGCAGAAAAAAAAACAGAAAAAAAAAAAAAACAGCGACCTGGAGCTGCGAGGAAGAATTTAGGTCTGGGAGGGAAAAAAAAAACCCAACAAATAAACCAAAACAGTTCTCATCTAGAGCAGTTGCCAAGGAAAAACTGGGGAGCTCGGTGCAGTTTTATAGTCGGTGTTCAGGGATAAAGCAGGGAGTGCTGGATGGCTCCTCCGCTGAGGAAATAACAGCCCAGGAGAGCCGGCAGCGAGGGGATGATCCAGCAGAATTACTCCGAGATCCAGGCTCAGGGAGACTCCCTGGAGCAGGAGGAGCATCCCGCGGGTACCCCCACACCGGCACACCCAGGACCTGCCCCACCTGTGGCCTCACCACAGCACACACCCCCCCAGACAAAGAGACAACAAAGCAGAACAAAAAGGTGATTAGACTTTTAATTACCTCGCCATCCTTCTTCTCACAGCCCTTTGCATAACGCTTGCCTAAAATTGCAGGTACTTCACCACAAGCAATTATGCTAATGTCTGGAAACAGAGCTAATTGAATGGCAAAGAACACGCTAGAAAACGCAATCAAATTTAAATGAACAACCACAGTAAGGAAATGCTGTATTTTCCAGTGGAACGCAAAGTCTGCTGTTAAAAACAGTCGTGTTTAGCTTTAATCTGTTGGGTTTTGGGGTTTTTTTCATTCCATTCGAAATTCTGTTTCAGCTTCAGAATTAACTGAAACTCCTGCACAGCATTCACAGAACTGCTCCTCATTTCCAAGTAATCCAGGGCAAGTCCTGCTCTGACTGTACCCGGGGAGAGGAGGAGGAAACCTCTCCTCTGTGCACAGAAACTAATATGTTAATGAAACTCGAAAATTCCAGGCTTAATGGCTACTACCAACATGGGGGGAAAAAAAAAAAAAAAAAGAAATATCTAATCCTTCCAAGGTTCCAGTTACCTAACTATAATTGCTGTAACTTATCAAAATAACTGCAACAGTCCTCACTGTTAACTGGTAATGAAAAGTATTCAATTACATAAATAGAAATATCCATTACATGGAAGATGGCCTGTTTGACTTCTTTTTTTATAGAGGAAAAAAAAAAACCCTAAAAAAAGGACTTCTTCATTTCACTGCCCCTCAAAGAGACTCAGCTGAAGTCAGGCTGTGTTCGGTTGCTTAAAATTCCGCTTATTTTGCAACTGCCAGGCTACAGCAAAATATTAATGATTCAGCACAGGCGCTGGAGCTGAAGCACACACTGAGGTGTCAGCACAAGCAAACAAGGTATCTGTGCATTTTCATGGCAAAAGTTTTGGCCACAATAAAAAGTTCACAGTTTTAAGCACGCGTACAGACCACACTCCAATTGCTGAACCCCACCGGAAAGCTCCTCAACACTTAAAGTGGCTCTGAGACCCATTAATGACACTCTGAGACACAAGAACACCGACTGTTTTCATCTGGCAGTACCTAAAACTCCCACTCCAGTGAGCTGCACGCTGCCAGGCAAGAAGGAAGGCTTTGGGGCATTTCTGCTCCAGCCAGAGGGGAGGCCAGTGAAAGCTCAACCAGCCCAAAGATGCCCCCATTGCACCACTTTTCCTAGGAAACCAGGTACTTTGCTCTCTACAGTCTCATTCCAGGCAGGAATAAAACCACTGATCTCAAGACTTGCCAGCCCATTCCCCATTTTCCAAGACAGGAGCAGCTGTGCTATCCCAGCCAACCCACTCCTCAAATCTGCTGGACAAAGATCTCACGAGCCCCTCATGAAATCCACTCCCTGCTTTATTACCCACACTACCACTAAAATTTTAAATTTTATTCTTTTCTTTTTTTTTTTCATTGACACATTAAAGCTCTGGCAAACAGACTAACCCCATCATTTTTGCAACAGCTCTTCTGGTTTTGAATCACGTTCAACCTCACTTCTCCCTTCCACTGCACACATCACACCCTATTTCAATACTTCCCCGTAGGTCAGGTTTAACAGACTGCTCAGAAAGGTCTGCTCATTCCCACTGCTCTTTCCTGGACTCTTCCCAGCAGGTCCATGTATATTTTTTTTTTAATCCACTGCCAGGATGGACACAACATTCTGCCAGAAGAGGATTATTTCACATGCCTCACTGGCTACAACACTGATTTTATATTTAGCCGTGTGATCCAGCTGAGCCAACACAGCCCAGGGCTGGCTGTCACAGCCAAGTCCCTGCCCCGAGGGTCCCCACGCTGTGCCTGTGAGATTGCTCTGGCACAGGTGGAGAGGAAGGACACTGCTGGATTTCCCTGGGAGAGCTGCATTTCCCCCCTCCCCTGGTTTATGGAGGTTTTGTCACCGTGCTCCTGCCCTCGGTGTGTCACAGCAGAACACAGAGGGCTCTTTGCCCCAACACTGATTTCTGATGTTCCCATGCAAACTCCCTGGATCCACCTTTCCATGGAACACTCATTAACTGCACCACAAGTCCATTTTCCCAGCAGTTTCACCCCCTGCACACAGCACTTTCACCCAGGCTACATCCCCCCTGTGCTGTGAGCAAGAACACCATGTCAGAGGGTCAAGACAACACATCTGGGATCTTTTCTCCTGCTCCCTTATCAACAGGCTCATTACCTCTGCAAAGGAAAAAAAGTTTAACTGATGTGACACATTATATTGTTGACAAGCCCATACCAAGTAATATAATTTTCTCCTCGATGTTTCCAAATAATTTAATTATTTTCCCTGTAGTTTTCCAGAACCTGAAGTTGACAGATTGCCTTGCTTCGTCTTCTTCCCTTTCACAACATTTCATCTTCTTGAAGGCCTTTGTTTCAACCAGGTCCTGTCCACCCTCCAGTGTTCTTCAGACAATCTACAGCACTGACTTCTCAGCAGGCATCACAGAGAAATGCAAAAACCAAACTGATCCTGAAAATACCCACGCGAGCAACATTTCATTGAGAGACACGACTTACCAATTTTCTGATGAAAGATCTTGTCGAAGGTCAATTCACCCCTTTCCTCGAGGTATTTCTGCATAACACTGCGGATACTGAAAGAAAAAAAAGGGGGAAAAGAGAATTACTTGAAATTGCTTTTTTTAAACCTTTGAAGAAAAGTCAGGCAGAGCCCCGGCCTGGCCTCGGGCGAGCTGATCCCTTGGGTCACTTCCCCAGAGGACACCCTGGTCACCACTTGTGTTCTTTATTCCTGCTCAGGTTTGGCTTGCACTGTGAAATAACTGCACCAGTCACCCCGAGCTGCCCGGGCTCAGCCACACACGGAGCCAACAGCAGCTCCATTAGGCCCCGCTTGGCTGCAGTGCACTTAACATCTACTTTGCCTAATTTATAATGTCACAGTCACTCACTCAAACCACATTAACAAAGATTTCCTTTATTTGTCAAGCAGCCTCAATATTCATTGTAATATAATGCCTATAAAAATTTCATATGGGCAACAATACAAGTACATAAATTTTAAAATCAATGCAGGCCAGCAGTGCTGGGCCTTGGTAAAGCAACTCTACTGTCACAGAATCGAGTCAAAATTCCACCAGACTTTCTCTGTTTCCAATTTTAAAACCGATAACTTCCATACATACTCTTTATTACTATAATTATACTACTTATTATTATAATTATGCTATTTATTAATATAAAAATAACCCTGAACGAAGTACACGTACTCTAAACAAGGCCATTATATATCACTCATATTTCTGCAGCAGCAAGACTGAGCAGTTAATCCTTGCCAACTTCAGGGATGTCCCCTCTTGTGTGCTCACAGGGACCCCAGAAATGCTGAGAAACCTCCCAAATACTGACAAACATCTCCTCCATGGAGGGAGGAAAGCATCCACGCTCCTCCTCAGAGGAGGACCCGAGGCACGAAGTCTGAATGACTCGATCAGAAAAAAGTCTCTAAAAAAGCCAAGGACTTTGCTGGAAGGCCCTAAACCCCCACGTAGGAAAATATCCTATTAATAGTTTTCTGTGTATCTCCAAGTCCCACATGGAACACGGATCCCTGAACAGTGTGATCCAAAGCGAGAGCTCTGGAGGCCAACCACCACATCAAGTCAGACAAGAACTGGGAGGGCTAAACACTGTTAATCAGGTTTGAGATCATAAATTATTCAGTGACGAACTTGCTGTTTATTTGTTCATTAAGAACTGGGTCTGCTCTCTGTGTATTTTAACAATCTAAACAAAATACCGATTTTAAATGAAGAGGAAGCAGTAAATAAGAGATCGTTGAATGGTTTGGATTGGAAGGGATCTTAAAGAATACCTTGTTCCACCCCCTGCCATGGGCAGGGACACCTTCCACCAGCCCAGGTTGCTCCAAGCTGGCCTTGGGCACTTCCAGGGATGGGGCAGCCACAGCTTCCCTGGGCAACCTGCACCAGGGCCTCCCCACCCTCACAGGGAACAACTTCTTCCTAAAATCCAACCTAAATCTTGCCCCCTCTGTTCTCAGAGAGGACCCACTGGAGATGAACAAGCCTGGCACGAGTTCCCAGAGCCCACAGCTCCCCCTCCTTGGTGCTGCCATCGCCCCCCGGCACCGTCCCGTTCCCACTGACCACCAGACCAGCAGTAACAGAATAAGCCTTTTTCATAATAACGACATCAAGAGAGCTTTCCTCTGCTCCAGCGAGCGCACTGCAAGAAATTACATCAACAGATCTTCGGTCTAGACAATGGGAGAAGAAAATGAAAATTTAACGTGTGACTGAAGCGCCCAGGATAAAAAAAAAACCAGCGATTGTGTAAGGAGCAAACCTCTCCAGCACCTCCTCCTCCTCTCCCGACATCCCGTACTTCTGGTCTGATGGATAACGTCAAAGGAACAAAATGTCTTTTGCAGCCACAGAATCTGAACAAATCTGTAAAGTGATCACAGGCTACAGGAGTCCGCGCCACATTCTGGCTCCTCGACACTCGCACCCCTTTAAAATCATTGCTACTCATCCACAAGAATACATAGGAATAAATTACGTGGAGAGGATTATGACTATCCAGAATAATCACCTCTTAATTCTCACATGGAAGCTACAGGTAGAAATCTTCTGGAGTTCAAAGAACTCCACATATCCTCCAGAAAGATGGAAAATTTTAAAATGGAGCTCAGCACATTCCACAAACAGGAAGAAAGGTTCCCTCTCTGCTTTAGCCCATTGACTCATTAGTTGCCCTACACGTAAACAATCTGGGATTAAAAGCTGCATTTCACAGAAACGCAGCCATTTCTGAAAAGCTTTCCCTGGCCAGAGATGCCATCAGCACAAACCACGCGCTAATGCAAGAAGTGGCTGCTCCTGCACGAGTTCATCTCAGTCCACAGCATGATCCACCTTAACAGCAGCACTCACGAGGAGCAGAAACAAAAGTTGGCTAGAAACAAAATCCAGGGAGACTTCGGAAACAAAAGCACATCCAACTGGACTGCAGCAAAACCTTTTGTTCGTGTATTTTTTTTTCATTTCAAAGAGGAAAAAAAACAGCGAACAACAAAAAAATTCGGAAACACTCCGTTTACTGTCCACGTATCACAAGTCAACTGAAATACCAGGACAAGTATGTTTAGGGGAAGTCAAAAGTCAGGCCTAATATTCGGTGAGAAATGCAGCTTGGACTCTGGGTATGTCTTTCGGGGCACCTTTATCTTCACTGAAAGGGTGGTCAGGCCTTGGCAGGAGCTGCCCAGGGAGGTGTGGAGTCCTCATCCCTGGAGGTGTCCAAGGAATGCCTAGGTGTGGCACTCAGTGCTCTGGGCTGGGTGACAAGGTAGGCATCAGTCACAGCTTGGAATCGATGGTCCTGGAGGGCTTTTCCAACCTCAGTGATTCTAGGATTATGAAATTGCTGGTTTAACTGGGAGCACGGGGAAGCCCTTTGCCACTGGCCCCGGGGAGATGCCCAGCAGTGCCTGGGTGTGGGCAGCTGGGTGCTCCTGTACCTCTGAGAGCTCCTGGGTGAAGCTGCCCTCAAAGAAGGAGCTGAACAAACACTCCAGGCTTGCAGAGCAGGTTGGAGCACACTGCCTTCCCTGAGCAGGCAGAAGATGACTTATCTGCATCCTCATCAAACCATAAACTCTGCGAGCAGCACAGGTCACTCTAACCTGGTCACCTCCTCCACCTGCCCAGAAAAGGGATTTATTTCAAGCACGAGCTGAAGAGTCTGTTGAAAGGAGCTTCAGGCTGCATCTTGGAGCTCTAGTTACTCCAGCCTTGATCAAAGAAATCCTCTGAAAAGCAGCCTTCAAAGTTAAACTCCGTTCTGGAATTAAACAGCCCTCGCTGTCTAAGAGCAGCCTGGCAGGGCACAGGCAGCAGCCGCAGTGCCAAGGTCGGCACAGGCGGAAAATGTCTACTTGAAAACGTCTGAAAAGCTAAGAAGAAAACACATTATGTCCTTTCTAACACAGAAAAGGCCATGTATGGCAAGAGCATCCACGAACCCTCCCTCCCAGACGAGCTCCAGCAGGAGCAGCAAACCAGAAGGAGCCTTGGAGAGGAGCTCAGCCAAAGCCGGGACTCGTCCTTGGCTGCAGCACTGGACAACAACAGCCACTCCTGCTGTTCCCCCAGAACAGAGCAGTGACAGCCTGGGACTCCAAGGAGAAGCATGCCAAGCAGGAGAAATGAAACTTCTGCTGGGTGTCTCTGCCAGCAGAGCCCAAGGATGGCCACTGGAAGCGAGGAACCATCCACAGGGCAGCCAGAGCACAACCACAATGGATGCGGGAATACGCCCGAACCAGGAGTTACAGAGGAGAGGAAAACAAGCAGCACTCGTTCTGATACTTCCAAGAAAGATGGAGAGGGACTTCTTCCAAGAGCGTGTAGCAAGAGGACAAGGGGGAAAGATTTCAAACTGGCAAAGAGGAGGTTTAAATTAGATATTAGGAAATATTTCTTCCCAGTGAGGGTGGGGAGGCCCTGGCACAGGATGCCCAGAGAAGCTGTGGCTGCCCCATCCCTGGAAGTGTCCAAGGCCAGGCTGGACAGGGCTTGGAGCAACCTGGGATAGTGGAAAGTGCTCCTACTCATGGCAGGGCGCGGGATGAGATGGGCTTTAAGGTCCTTTCCACCCAAACTATTCCACAATTCTATAAAAGCTCTGCTATTCATTTCACATGGATTTTGTCCCTGAAGTTCTTCTGAAAGCAACTCACACCTCAGAAAAGGAAAGGGCACAGAATGAGGCAACGGGGTGTATCCATACACACAATCCTCCTACTACTGGAACTAGGTCAAGAAGCTCCTTACTACTGGCCTTCCTACTACTGGATCTTAAAGGAGCTTTGAATTATCTATCATCAGAGCAGATGATTTTTTTCTTGTAAATCAATGAGTTCAGATTTACGGGACGTTATCTGGTGTGGAGGTGCACATATGCACACCACAGCTTGGAAAAACAATGGCCAGCATGAAAGAACCACACCTGCATTAAGAATGAGCAGTTCCAGCAATTAATATATTCTCCAATAGGCCAAAACAGAAACAGGAGAACAGGAAAACAAAATAAGAATGAAACAGCAACTTCACAGAGATTGAGAAGAGCTTAGTTCAGGATTTAACTCTACCAACATTTCCTGTATTGTCACGAGCAGGTCATAAACTTTATCTGCTCAGATCCCCAGTCTGTAAAATAAAGCTGGATTTATTTTTTCCCTCCTCTTTGTCGTCAGAGCAGGTACCATCCCTCTGCCACATGCGGCTCCTGTATCCAACAGCACACTAAGCTCCTGACGGCTCCTGGCACGTCCAAATTAATAATTATTTCACAAAAATGCCAGGCATTCATCAACTCCATGGCCAGTGCCTCGACTGCCAAGGTTTGGCAGTGCCTGTCCACCCTCTGCACTCCCAACATCCCATCTCCACATCACAGCCACCTTCATTTATTCCTGTGTCAGGGGTAATAAACACTGAACACTCACAAGGCACTGAGCCCATTTCATTCTGCTTCCTCTCGGATCGAAGTTCAGCAGAAGTCAACACTTCTCCAAATGACTCGGCTCTCAAACGCTGTAAAAGCCATTTCACACATCATCACTGTGGTTCCAGCAGTTCGTGGGGCACATTCCCAGCACAGAAAGCCGGAGGAGATCATTATACCATCTAAACTGATATTTTTATCTATTACTTGTCAACTCACACAATCACACCCAGTCTTGGAGGTCTTTCCCAACACAAACCGTTCTGTGAGTCAGTTATTAATTAGTGCACGCGCTCGGTGCTGACGAAGCAATGAGTGACCCCCAAACTTTAATTTCTCCCAGTAAACACATCACACACCACACGCACCCCCCGCCTCCACGGGACTCTGCCATTTTCTGGCCCAAGTTTCACCCGTTCCTGCCCCATTTTGTGCCCCCACAACCCCCTGAAGCTCACACCAAGCCACCGCCAAGTCGGTGAACTAATGCTCTTAGAACTGTCGTGGGTGATTAGCAACATATTTCACCCCAGAGCCCTGTGGGATGGAAGGGATTAGAGCTCACCAACACCTGCCCACACCCCCCTCCTGTCCCTGCATCAGCAGCTTCACTTATGCAAATGATTTTAATGGAGAAAGTTTACAAGGAGGGAGCCAAAAGCAGGAGCTGTGCAGCTCCAACTTCACGAAACACCAGCCCCAAGATCCTTGAGGATCGCTGGCATTATGAGCGCTGAAATCTGAAACTAATATAAAAGCCTCTAAGTACATGAATTTTTCAGGAATAATTACACCAAATTGCAGTGTCAAGGACTTGCCCTTCCACCAGATTGCTGCTGCTGAGAAATTACAAGAAAGGGAAATCAGAGCAAAATCGCATCTCCTCGCTCCGACTGCAATTAAGGCATTCGCCAATCATAAATTACTTTTTTTTTTTTAAACAAACACAAAATTACAGAAGACGTGCCAATTTTTTCTAATCTTTCTCAATCTCAAATGTTTAGAACTTTCTTTGCAAGTAGCAAGTATAAACCTTGACTGAGAGACCAAGAACTACGGCCAACACTGACAAGCGCCTCTGATTTATTTATTCATTTATAGGCTCAGGATGAGATTTTACAGAGATTTTAAATGTTTACTTCCACTATCCAAATCCATCATAAAGTTGCTAAAATTGGACCAAAGAGTCTGCCCCAAAGGCCTCTGAACTGAAAGCATGACAGGGTCAACAAGTACAATTCAAAGTACTGGCAGAATGGCCCAGAGCCACCACAGCCAAAAGTGGGTTGTTTTTTTTCCTCTTTGTACAAGTGCATTTAAAAGGTTTAGCAATGCAAGATCGATCAAAAGTGAAAACTGGGATGAAATATTTGGCCTAAGAATCAGATCTTTCAAAGCTCTTTCAAACAAGTTAAAACTACAGGAATGTTCCTGTATTTTTGAATGATTAGGAAAAAGCTCGGGTAAAAACAACCACCAAAACCCTTAATAAAAAATTCAGAGGACTAATGCACAACACAGAATTGCTTCAAACACGAAAATGAACAGAAGATGATAGAGAAGAAATGGAGAAGCCAGATTGGAGGCTGGAAAACAACAGCAAACGATGAGAAGGCTCAAAAAGGAATGTCACTCCCAAAGCTGTGTCCCACTCCCATGGCTGTCCCGGCCACCCCTACTTGAGACATCAAGATTAAAACATCCACACACAATTTGTCTTCTTTTAATTGAGTTATGGGATTGTTTAGGTTGGAAAAGCCCTCAGAGACCACCAAGTGAGAGAGCAGCAGTGCCAAGGCCACCACTGACCCATGTCCCCAAGCGCCACATCCACACGGCTTTTAAACCCCTGCAGAGGGATGGGGATTCCACTACTGCCCTGGGCAGCCTGTGCCAGGGCTGGACAGCCCTTTCCATGTAAGAATTTCCCCTAATATCCACCTAAACCCCCCCTGACACAACTTGAGGCCGCTTCCTCTGGGCATCCACTGGATCTAACTCCATTCACCACTACGCTCCGGAGCCATGTCTACTCTCTGCACCCACCATCCCTCTTCTCCACTTGAAGCTCAGTTTTACAGAGCTCGTTTTCCCTCCTGAAATTGAGGCAGAAACATGACAAACAACAGCAGCCAGGCCACATCCCCGGATCTGTCACAGGGAGGCTCATTCTGCGCTCAGCCCCTCGGGACGGGGGTGTCTTTCCCCAAGGTCTGAAGCACCGAGTGTTTCATTGGGTTCCCTGGAGCTTTTTAATTTCCCGGGAGGATGCAGAAGCTGCCGGGAGCTCCTTCCTCGTGTGCACCTTGAGCAGAGGTAGAACTCCCCCGAGCACCCAGCAATTCCCAGCTCCTGCGCCGAGATCCCGGCGGAGCCGCGGGAGCTGGGAGTGCAGCTGGTGCCCGCCCGCTGTCACACACCCCAGACTCGATCCCTAACGATGGCTTTCATCTGCACAGCTCCACCAGATCCCCAGAAATCCGCCCTTTCCCTGGCTCCCTCCTCAATAGGACATGACAAATGCTGACAGGACAAATTCCTGGCACACTGGAAGGGGGCTGAGGGGCTCTGCGTGCCTTCAAACACTTTCGAAAATTGTTATTTATTTCTGCAAGGCGTATTTATATAGGTGTTTAGTCAGTGTTGGAATGATTTTTTTGGATAAGTATGGGGTGAAGCTCCTGTGGAGAACAGCTGTATTTTCTAAGCTAGGAACTGCTGCTTTTGCACCAATTTAGTTCAATTAAATTACGTTATTTGGTTTATGCACCTGGAGCTCCTGATAGGCTTTTTACTAATTTTATTAATTACCAAAAAAAAAAAAATAGGGCTATTATTGATAAGAAGATTAAACCAGTCCATTCCACATGATTTCACCAGAACAGAAACCAAAGGCTGCAAACGCTCGTGTCCTGATGTTATAGTTCCAGTGCTGGATGAAACCATTTCACCCAGGAAGGTCTGGGCACTGAAAAGCCATCAGCTATAAAAGGAGTAAGAGCTATAAAGTTCACTAATCTTACTGAAAAACCATCTGGCAGGTCCCACAGCACCTGCAGCCCACCTGCACCAGATCACACAGGTGCTTCACGCCCAGAACACAACATCACATTTCGGAAGCTTTCCCCAAAAACACATCTAGAATCATCCCTCTGTTTTTAGCACAGGAACAGAAGGCTGCACACTCATCTCCCCCCCAACAGATCACCCTTATTTACCTTTTTTCTTAATTAAGGTAATGACACCCGAGGGAAGGTCTATGCTGCAAAACATACGCTGCAGTCCTACAGCATCCCCAGGGAGAAGTAATTGGAGCATCTCTCTGAAGGCCAGATCTCTCCTTCCTGTGCCCAGAGATGCTCCAAGCATCGGATGCTCAGGAGCTGAGACAGTCGAGGGCCTCCACAGAGGCTCAGAAAATTCAGCTTCAACTCCTGCACCTGCCCAAGGTGCTACATGTGAACAAAGGTACATCAGGTTCTTTTCTAACTGGCTCCTGATCTGTGCAATGCAGATAACAACAAGCTGTCCTTCATCCAGACTCTAATTCCTTGTCTCTTAAAGCTCTGCAGCAGGACTTTCATCCTCCTGTGCTCTCCTGTAGAGGCCTGTCTGGTATCAGAGAATGGGGCACTGCAGGTACAGTAACAAGTAAATTCCCGAGAGAGAGAGCACCCAAACAGAGCCAAGAGCAGCACCCACAGCAAGCAGGAGCCCTCCCATACAGCCTCCTACACTGACAGGCCATAATCCATCCCCAGGCATGCATTCTTCCCAAGAAAGTGCCGTAGTACAAAGCTAACTTGAGACGAAAAGCAAGCACGCGTCGTCAGCAGCCCCGGCATCCTGCATGCACGCCAAATTATTTTGAGGGAGCCATTTCTTGCTGCCTTCACAACCACACACTTCTGCTGACAGCAAAGCAGGGAGGCTGAATTTCCAACCAAAATTTCACTACTCTCTCTCGCCCTGAGCCAGCCCACCAAAAATCACCAGTGTTCAGCCTTTCTTGTACTGTTAGCTCAGGAAAAAAGAAAGTCTTTCCCCTTCCTCAAGCAGTTCCCAATGAACCCTCACATGTGCCTTTTTCACACTAGCAGTGCTGGATAGCAACATAAGCTTCAATTTACTCATTTAAGCTTCAGGTTCTGGACATCAGGAAGAATTTCTTCATGGAAAGGGCTGTCAGGCCCAGGAAGGCGCCCAAAACTCAACAGTTTTCTTGCAGCAACAAAGAAGCACCTAGAGAGACACAGAGGGCTGCCATGGGCGGAATAGCAACAAAGATGAAAATTACACAAGCAATTGTCAGGAAAATTTTCCCAGAGACAGCACCGTAAATGAATAAACACAACACGGAGGCGTTAAACAATGCCAGAGAAAACACCACCAAAGTCACCCAGACTGGCAGCAGAGACAGGGGAGCGTGAGCCTGCAACTGAAGAGATTTGCAGAAGTTTCACGAGGCGCAAGAACTCCCCGAAGGCCACCTCAGGGAAAGAACTGAAATCCACAGAAAGAGCAAAGTAAGGCCAAGAGAACAGAATTACAAAATCAGAAGCAAGAGAGAACAGAAGCAATGATGCTTAACCCTGAGCAGGAGATGTCGCTTGGATTTTGACAATATTCAGCACCAACAGAGGAGGAAAAGAAATCACAAACAGTGCAGGACCAACCTCTGTGTTTTCAACAACCCTCAGAGTTCTAAAAAAGCCAGTTTCAATACTGGGTAAGAAAGCTAAGGGCACATCAACCCCCTTAAGAGAAGAAGCTGGGTACCAGGGGCCAATCTTCACCTGTACCAGTGAAGATGGGATGATAACTGAGGAAAAATGTCATGTTAAAAGCATGATTTTTAAGGAAAAAGTGACTGCAGCATGCTCCCTTTTTCCCCAGCAGAGCAAGATCCAGAGGAACACAGCAGAGCAAAGAAAAAGATTGAGAGAAAAATCAGAATTAACTCAAAACAGATGTAATTACTGGAAGCAGGTTAGAAAAGGAGAGATGAGAAACGTCTCTACAACCTCAGGGAGAGAAGCCTGGACAGATGGATGCTGTGTTTTGTTACCATGCCCGTGGTATTTGTATACCAAAAGCACCCAAAGCTTACGTGATGTTTATAGTAAGAAAGGCTTAATGTCAACTTTCCAGTGGCGCACACAAGAGGCTTCTGCGAGCCCTGAACCCTCTCCCATTTGTTACCTGATTTCTTGGACCATTTTTCTCAGCTCCACGTTACGCAAATCCTTTACTCAAACCAGAACAAGCTGCTGGCAAATAAAACCAGCTGTTCTATAGTGCTCTTCCACTCCCTTCGACCAAAACAAGGGAAATGTAAAATTTGCATGGAAAAGTAAAAAACCTCAGCAGCCTGCTGAATAGCCAAAAAAAGGCAGAGTGCAGTTAATTTACTCCTTTCCCACCAGAACTCAAGATATTTGAGAGCAACGCTGCAGAATAAGATATAGGTTTCATATTTGCTCATATTTCCACAGGGCTGACTTCCTTCCCATTCCAGACCTGATTTCAGCAGGATATTCTGCCTCTGACAGCCTTTCTGCCCACCCATGCGAATCTCCCTGAAAAACAGGCTTTTAGGAAACAATGTACGACAGAAAGACACCACAGCTCTCACAGCTCTTGGCAAGGCTCTTAGGAACGAAAGGAGGAAATGCAGAAGGGAAGGAAAAGCAGATGACAGAGGATGGAAGAAGGGTTGTTTTGTTTTGGTGCTTAAAAAAAAAAACAAAAACACACTAATCCTCTTCCTTAGGCACTCCCGGCTCATTAGTGTTTTCCTCCCCAAACTGTGATATGTAACGATTTCAGGACAAAACCAATCTGAGGATAATTCACGTAAACTCAGCAATAATCAGCCCTACGGCCAATAAACTCTTCACCCTCACAGTTTATTTGCTGCTAAGCCTTGGCCTGCAGCCTTGGAATTCATTCTGCCGGCACTACAGCTATTTCCTTGTAAACAGGAAGCCCCCTCAAATTTGCATTACAGTAAACTCATTTGCTTCATTTAGCCTCAGCCTTATCTGGGAAAGATAAAAGGGTGCCGACAGGTGTACTGGGCTCCAGCAAGGAGACAAGGAGCAAAAACCTTTGTAGTGTTTCTGGAGGAGATAACGCCAGCGCACAGGACCCGTCCCTGGGCTGTGGTTGCCCGCCAGAGATAAACCAACACGTTCCTGCGAGCAGAGCGCTGCAGTAAGGCAGGGACATTTATTCTCAAGCATGGATGTGATATTCCAGTGACCTTCCTGCTCTCCGTCCCAGTGACAGCCAGGACTGACGGCGGGGACGGCTGCGCACCCGGCGTTACAGAGCCGAGCTCGTGCTCCTCCAAGGAGCTGCTCTCGTACGCACAGAAATAATGAATATCTGGAAAAATTGTTTGATTTCAAACAAGAGAGGACTCTGTGTGTTGTATTTTTTTACTGTTACTATATCAACCTGCCTTTAACCAGCCGATTTATGTCATTTCAAATGAATCACTTTGCCAGCGATACAGAATATTTCAGTATGCCCAGCACACCACGTCTGCTCTAATGAGAGGGATCAAAAAAACCATCCAGAAGCCAGCACAAAGATATCTGACACCAGAATAACGGTCACAATTTCCTACTGCACGAGGAAATCCCTGGTTTCAGTCAGAAGCTGAGAGGTTCAGTCATTTCGAGCACCCTAGAGCCGTTTGTGGTCCCGGGCTGAGGTTAAGCCCCCGTTCTGTTATGTCCATGCTTCCTTCCGCTCCTGTGCTGAGGGCCTGGCGTGTCCCTGTCCCACAGCACCACGTACAGCCCCAAACCTCTCCTCGCTGAAGGCTTCTCACTTCCTGCAGAGCACCACAGCTCGCAGAGGGTGGCAAACCATCCTTCTCCTTCAATATCTCATGCCAACAGGTTCTTCCACAGACAGCCCAAGCAGCGAGGCACCGATCCTTTCACCTTCCCTCCTGCTCTGCAAAACTTCCTCTGGCACCTGGCTGCCTTTCCCACCTTGTGGAACCATCTCTACTAGCTCAGGGAAACCACCGAACACTGACACCACGTAAATCCTGGAGCAGGAGAGCAAAGCACAGCAGGGTCCTGAGGCCTCGTGCTGTGCTTGCTACGAGGCTTCCGCCACGCTGGCCACGAGGGATGTCGGTGCAGGCAGCAGCTTCGAGCCTCTCCACGAGCACCAACAGTGCTGGTATTTCTCATGGCATTGGGAGGACTCCTCGTCCCTTGCAACCCTCCTCATCCCACCTTTCACCTGCCCACAGGGGTCACGTCCCTGCTGGGAACAGGGAGCAGCACCGCAGCGCATCACCGAGGACAGCACTGACATCACCAGAGCACTGAGACACATGAAGCCACCAGCACCCCCAGCAAAGCTGTACCTGGGGCTAACAGGGCAGGCGAAATTTCGTGGATATTGTACTGGTTTTGAATGTGTAAACACATACCAGGAGAAAAGCAGGCACCTGTGTCTGTCCAGTAACACCATCCTCAACCAGACCTCAAGCACAACAGCCAAACTTCATCACCTGAGGTCTCACCGCCCCTGCAAGGGGGATAAACATGGGCTGGGCACCCTTCACCTTCCCCTGCTCTGCAGCCTCCCTGTGCTACCCAGCATTCCAGCAGAAAGGCAGGAAAACGAGTGAAGAAGTGGGAAGAGGGCTCCAGCGATCCCTGGCTCACAGCAGACAGCTAGGCTAGGCCACCAGCAGGCTTCCAAACTGCCTACACATTCTGCAGTAAAATGTGGTTTAGATTTTTCCTGTTGCAGTATTTTGTTTGCTGGCTGAATCTTCATTTTATACATATAGATATATATACACACAGAGCCACGAAAACAAGGAAAAGCTTCGTTTTAATTTCAGCAAATAAATAAGCAATGCTCAGGTGATTTTATAACACACACATAACCACGGGGAAAAGATGGTTTTGCAGTAGGAAAGCTGCTTTTAGCACCAAGCCCCAAGCAAACAACCTCAGCTGTGGCAAAGCACCCGTCTGCTCCCGCGGTGGGACCGGGGAAGGTCGGGGCGACGAAGCCCAAACCCGCACCAGCACCTCTGCTCCGTGAGCTGCCTGCTAAGGGCGAGCTCCGGCCCCGTCCTCCTCCCGCATCCCCTGTCAAAACCCATGAAGCATCACCAAAAAATCGCTCTGCAGAGCAGCACGGCCAGAGCGCGGCTCAGTTCGGTGCTACCGACTGCTTCGGACGGGATTCCTCACCCGTCGGACGGAGCACCGGGCTGGGGATCCATAAACCCCCGAACTGCGGGGCTTCGCCCCCGGGGCGACCGGCGTCCCCCCTTCACCCGCCGAGGGACCCCGCGCAAGTTGTGCCAAATAAACACACGCATTCAACACATCCAACACATCCAGCACACCCAGCCCGGCCCCGCGCTCGCCACGGCCGGACCCGGTGCCGGCGGAGGCCGCGGGAGCCGGGGCACGGCCGGACCGTTATGTCCGGCCCGGGGAGGGCACCGGGGGCCGGGCCGGGGCCGCGGCGGGGCGGGCGGTACCTGGGCTCGGGCAGGGTGATCTTCTTGCTGGCCCTGGCCGCCGGGGTGCTCTTGCTCTTCTCCATCGCCATCAGGTAGCTGACATCGGCCAGCACCG
>VZRR01008584.1:88357-99472 GCA_013398015.1 Oreocharis arfaki
CGGCAGCGCGGGGCGGGGGGAGCGGCCCGAGGGGACCGAGCCGGGACCGCACCCGCGGCGTTCGCTGGCCCGGACACGGCCGGGGGTCCGTTCTGCCCTGTGAGGGTGGGGAGGCCCTGGCACAGAGTGCCCAGAGGAGCTGTGGCTGCCCCATCCCTGGAAGTGCCCAAGGCCAGGTTGGAGCAAACTGGGATAGTGGAAGGTGTCCCTGCCCGTGGCGAGGGGTGGGTTGGGATGGGATTTAAGGTTCTTTCAGCCCAAACCGCTGTGGGATTCCGTGGTTCCACAGAAGGGGAACACCAGAGCCAGCGCCAGCCACGGAGCGCTGAGCTTCCTGCAAGCCTCAGCACCCAGTCGGACACATAAATTCAGAATTCGTTTCCTCATCATTTATTCAAACGGGTGCATGACAAAACCAGGATCCGAATAAAGTGCATCTGTGTGACACCCCGTGGGTGCTCGTTGAACCACTTTGCTGGCAAATAATGATGCAAAACAAGGCACCCAGGTGTCCTCGGGCTCTGAGCAGAGCTCCCCGCTCGTGTTCCTCCTTCAAGTAGTAGTAGCTCCACTGCAGCCGAGCAGATATGCAGATTTCAAGTGCTTTCTTTTCTGAATTTCGTCAAATATGTCATAAATAATTGGCTCAATGAAAGGCTAAGTCAATGACAAGTCTGAAGTTTGAAACTCAGCGTGTTTTGAGCTCTTTTCAAGTGCCGCCACTCCTCCTGCCTACATCTTTATGAAAGTTAATGATCTGATTAAAGCAAGGTAGAGTATACAGCTGGGAGGATTTCACCATGTGCCTCATTATGAACCGTCTGAGAACCTGCTTTTTGTTGAAAATGTTAATTTAAGCCAACACTTTTCATCGGAACAGATCCATTGGAGAAGGTTTTTCCTCCACCAGTGGCCACAGAGCAAAGCTGAGGCTCAGGGTGTCCAAGCAAGAGTGGAAGGGAGCAGAGGAAGATGTGGGGCACATCCCTCCTGGAGGTTCAGGGGTAAAGTCTCCCACCATCCCTATTTAAAACTTTCACTGATCCAAGCTACAACGTGAAAAGAGATATTTTTATCTCTTTAAATAGGGCCTGGTGGGACTGCTGGGGCTGGCTGTGGTTCCTGAGGCTCCTCAGGCTCAGTCCACACCTGGGGATCCCCCTCCAAAGCTGATTCCAGAGCCTCCACATGGCATCTCCATTTGCAGGGGTGTGATGGGGAGAGGAATTCCTCTCACCACATCCTCAGCCTGGTGATGTGCCCGGACACGTGCCTTTTGCTGGCTCTTCCCAGGGGACTCCCCCGTTTTGGCTTCTGCCGCCCCTCTGCCCATCTCTGGCCGGTATTTCCAGGGGAAGAGCTGGGTTTCATTTCCTGAAACGTGGCTGTGCAGAAGCGGCAGCACACGGGGAGGATCTCGGCGCTGACCTGAGGGTGTTGCTAAACACCCCGAGCAAACAGAAACCATCGCCCGGATGGGGAGGGCGCTGTGTTTGCTGAGATACTGGAATGGCTTTCCAGTGATGGTGACAGCGAAAGCGGCCACCAAAACGCCCTGTAGGATTCCTGATGCTCTCCTGTTTACTCCTATGCCACGTTTTCACCGTTATTAGCTGGATGTTATTGTTGTGTAGACGTCAAAGACATTCCTGGTGACAGTTTCTAGGGAGTGAGGGCCAAGCTAAGGAGCTTGTACCCTTCTTTTTGCTTTTGAGTTTCCACTGGTGCTGGTGTGGCGGCAGCAGCTGGCACCAGGGTGGGGGGGAAGGAAAGGTGTGCTCTGCACTGTTGGTTTCCCAAGTGTGACCCCAGTGCAGTCAGAGGTGGTGGCACGTCCCCACAGCCACACCGGGCCCTCCGGGAGAGGCAGCCCACGTCAGGCTATTCATGCTCACCTCCAGCAGCGTGTAAAACACATGCATTTTTCAGTGGTGTATTCAGATATTTTAAAGGTCACTGGGACGGGTATTTTTTAATAGCAGAGTGGAAGCAAACCTGTTTTTTCCCCTGAAGCGAGCAGAACAGGCAGTGCCAGCCTCCTCCTCTTCAGGGAAGTTCAATCCCCCAGGTGGAAGCCTGCAGCTTTCCTTAGCCCGTGTTGTGTCCCAGGCCAGGTGCTTGTGTCGTTCTTGTGTTGGGGTTGGTCTTTGTGTATGTTTATAAACAGTGCTCTGGGGATTCCCCCAGGTAGAGGAAACCCGGAGATAATCGATGCCAGGGTTAGCAGAGGTCAGGACACCGTACACTCTGAATGCATTTAAGTATCTCCTGACATTTCTGCGGATGGTGATGGATACTGCTCAGTCGATTTAAGCGTGTCTCGAGGCCTGGCAGGGCTGCAGGCTCCGCATCCACTGCGGAGCCGGGAAGCCAGCCTCCCCTCTGCCGCTCCTTCCTTCCGAGGAGCGAGTTCCTCCTACCATCTGTGTGAGATTTAAATGTTTAATTTTGCCCTGCTCTGCTTCACAGGATGACAGATGATGTTACAGAGGCTGCTGTAGATTTATTAGTGCGTCCCACACTGACACCATCCCATCAAGATAACGCTGCGACACATTACCCAGGACGGAACCACATCCGTCCTGCTGCCCTCCAAGCTGTGCCAAATCCCGTGTCAAATGAGATCTCTGCTCTGTGCTGATGCCAACGACATCTCTCCAGGGGAATGTTCCCACAGAAGGCCATTAAATATTATTTTTCATACGATTTTTACTAATATTTCTAACATACTGCCAGAAACGTGCATAGGTGGAGATTTAGAGAATTAAGGAGTGTTTAGCTCAGTTCCGTCCATGGGATGCTGCTGTCTACGGAGAAGGCAAATTCCTTGCTCCTCCCTGGCAGCGCTGGTGGAGGGTAACTTATTGGTGGTGGATCCCCATGGGAATCTGGCTCTCTGTGGCTTGTTTATGGACAGGTTCTGTGTTGCTGCAGTACTTCTGGGGTGCCTGACTGAAGGGCAGAGGGCAGAGCCCCCTTCCCCACACTCACCTCAGCGTTCCCAAGCAGCTCCCGAGCACAGGGTTACCTGGAGGGGAAGCAGCTCCCGTTTAATGAGGTTCTGTGAGGATGCAGCAGGCAGCAATGCTGCAGTGCCTGGAGGCCAGCAGGACAGGAAGAAATACAAAGCATTCCTGGGAAAAGCAGGGCAGTGCCAGCGCTCCCCATCCCGCAGCCTCACCGCTCCCCACGTGGAGCTTTAGCCCAGCATCCCAAGGAAACAGCCTCACTCCATCCCCTCTGCCTGTCAAATTCTGCACCCTGCCAGGCCTCAGCGTGGCTCTGGCCCCTCTCCCCTCCAACAGGAGGCACATCCATGCCAATCCCACGGGCATTCATTCCTCTGCAGCACCCGCACCCTGGCTGGTGTTGCATCGCATCTCCTTAATGCTGCGCTAATAAGTGGTGAGAGGCAGTGTGGAAAACAAATAGAGTAATTAATGGCCACGGCTGCTGCTGCTTTCATTCACTGCCTGTTCCAGAAGGAGCCGTTTTGCAGAAGGCAGCCTCTGCCCTCGCAGTGCCCTTGCATTTGGCACCCCGAATCCCAGGATGGGGGGAGTTCCACAGCTCCGGCCTCCTGGAGAAGCAGGGTGGCTCCTCTGCATCTCCATGGATCCCTCCAGCTTGCTCCTGAATACTCTTAACAAAGGCACTTCAGCCACCTCAGACAGGTAGAGCCTCAGCGTAGCTTATCATCATCATGTTCCTTTTTGCAAATAGCTGACATGACAAGGAGGTTGGGTTTTAATTAGGAAACAAGTGGCAATTCAATTCTCAAAAATATTATTCACCATCAAACATTTGTACTGGCATAGTCAGACTGGCAATAATTATGTCCTCTGGGGGCAGAGATAAGAGCAGAGTTGAAAGTCATGCAACATCTATAAAGTCTTGCATGAGAAAACACAGGCACGAGAAGTCCGGGGCCTCCCGCTCGCAGTTGCATCACACCATCCCTCTCACCGTGGCATAAAAATATCTTACTGACATTTTCCTCTGCACATTTTCTTCTCCTGCCACGGCACAAAGCGGTGTCCTGGTGCTGCCTCCCACCCCAGGCCGTGCCTTGCCAGCTGCAGCCCAGAGCCCTCGCTGTGACCCCTTGGCGGCACACGTGGGGACATCACTGATGGCACAGCTTCCCTCCCTCCCTCCCTCTCTCCGTGCACACAGATAAATAAAGAAGCATCCCCCCCCTCACCTGGCCAGGGCAAGCTTTAAAAGTGCAGGAGCAGCATCAGGACAAGCTGGGTCACAGAGCCAAAATTGCCACACCAAAACTTAACCTAGGTGAGCAGCGGAGGCACAGGGGTGGCACTGGACAGATGGAACACTCACTGCAGAAAGGCAGAGCCTGGGATCTGTGTTAACACCCAGCTCTGGTTCTGCTCCTTAAGCAGCATCAACTGGTGCATCCCTGCTGCACCCAGCTGGGCTCCTCTGCAGGAACTCTCACGGGGCAGGAGGGGCAGGGAAGTTTGAGCCATTTTCACACCTAAATCTCCGCCTGTGATTGTCCTGAACAGCTCAGTCGTGACATGGATGTGGAGTCTCTCTCAGTCCTTGCTGGAGGGGCTCATTACAGCCCTGCTCATGGGGCTTGGAGTGGCCTGAGAACCAGGGGCAGTGGGGCAGTGACCCTCAGAGACCCCCCCTCCTGGGTCGCAGGGCACCTTCCCCGTGTCCCCCAGCCTGTGCCATCCCATGCCCAGCTCAGAACTGACCCATCTTCAAGAACTCCCTGATTTAAAAACAATGGAGTGTGTTGACACAGATTAAAGCAAATAAAACCCAATGAGAACTGGAACAGCAAATGTCTCAAAGCCCCACAAAGAGTCGAAGTGTCCCCAGTTCAGCACTGTGGTGGGATCAGACACTGAAGGAGCATTTTCACTGCATGGATTGATCAGACAAACAGATGTCAAGAGGGACCCATTGAGCATTTGCTGTTCCACAGTCTGGCTTGAATGTAACTTGATAAAGGGAAAAAAAAAATCAATAATTGCCTAGTTTAGCTATAAATTTTGAGGGGCAGAAGGAGAGAAACCAACAACTGTGCAGATATTGAAATGGCAGAAGGTAATTCAGATTCTGTCACTGCATCTATGGCAGGTAAATTGTGTAGTGCTGGAAATGAGAGCCTTCCTCTCCCAGGAGGTTCTGCTGCCTGTCACAGGGGTGGATCCGGACAGGGTCAGTGCTGGAGGTGCTGGGAGGGCTCAGAGCTCACTCCAGCCACAGCGATGCCAGGCCTGGCACAGTGGGAGGGGGTCAGCAGAGGGTGAGGAGCTGAAATCCCCCCCAGAGCACCAGAGAAGCTGTCTCTGCTCCTTGGAAACAAGTCTGGTTATGCAGGAAATGCTTTCTAGTTATTTCTCTTCCCCAGCTCTTTGTGCTGCGAGTCTGTTTACACACAAATTGGCATTTGCTGCCCTGGCTGATCATTCACCCGGATCCGATCTCACCCATCTGGGCTCGGCGCTGGCCCTGGGCACCTGATGTCACTGCAGACAGGGGCAGTGTCAGCTGAAAGGGGCACCACAGGCTGCTCCTCCAGCTTGGCTGCCCGGCCCCAGAGCACCCAGGAGCTGCTGGTCCGGCCCTCACACAGGCAAACCCACCAGAAGCATGGGAGTGCACTGCCTGCTCGGGAGAGAAATGGCACGGGGTTTATTTGTACTTCTGTCACATCAAAGGGGCCCTTGTTTGAATTCTTCTGCCTTTAGCCTGGAGAAGAAGAAGGGGAAGGATTGGGTCCTATTAATAGCCTTGCATCCCACAAGATCCGAGCCTCGCAAGAAGCCATGCAAGACTGCGGCATCTGATTCCCTGAATAAATGAGGTAATTTAGGAAGAAGTGCGTGCTCAGCAGCCTTCATTACTGCCTTCTGCAGCTCGGTGGGGGATGACAGTGACAACTCACTTCGGTATCAGTAGCACCCAGGTCCCAGAGGAGCTGTGCTGTGCCCGAGAGCACAGGCAAAGGTGCCGCTTCTCCCTCAGAATTCCTGATGCTGCAGCACAAATCCCCAGGACTGGCACAGAACGAGTGGAAGGAGCAGCCCAGCAAGCTGATGGGCCAGCAAAGGGGGGGAACAGCTTCCTGCATGGATGCCAAGAAACTGGTGCTGATGACAGGGCAAAAGGATGTTCGGGAATTCCCTGCGCTGGGAAGGAGCCAGCGGGGAGCAGGGCTGTGTGGTGGGGCTCCGGTCCTACATCCCTGAGGGACTGAGGAGGGAAAGCCGCTGGGGACACCCCTGCTGTGGGGAAGGGCCGGCAGCTGTAGGTGGACTGGCACGGCAGGGACTTCTTCTGCAGGCCCCTGACTTCGTCTCACAGCAGGATTTTTCTCCCGTGGGCTGCGGGATGTGCGGATCACCCCTCTGTCCCAGCTGTGGGTAACACCCGCGGGGGCACCAGCCCGGGATTAGCCGGAGTGCGGGGAGGGCACTGACCCCGCCCCACAGCGCACGTCCTGGCAGCGCTGAGATTTATGTCAGCTTTCCCTTAAGCAGATTTTCGGGCTCTAAGTGTCGAGTTTAATCCCCGCACCCAAGCTCCGTGTGGCAGCCGGTGCCTCGGGCTGTGTCATCGCCCCGCACGGAGGTGCTGGGGACGGAGCTGCCCTTTGCGTGTCGGGCCTGAGGTCGCCAGAGCTGCCAGCTGTGCTGTCCCCAGGCTGCTGGATCTGCTCTTGTGCCAGCGCCCACATCCGTGCCCACCTGGACTGGAGTGAGGCTGGGGGAAAGGAGCCCGCGATCCCTGCGGATCCCGCGGCGCCTGGCAAACGGCAAACCAGGAGGATTTGCAGGATCAGGCCCCAGCCTATCTGCAGCCCCATATGCCAAACAATTAATCTTCCCTCTCGGTGCCCTTGTAAAGCAGACCAGTAAATTGCCTTCATTTCACAGCTGAGGGAACGTGGTTCCAGTGAGGCCACTGCCCGGGGGAGTGGCCGCAGGGGCTCTCCAGAGTGGGTCAGCGGGCACATCCACACGGGTGGGTGCAGCCCCCCCAGCACAGCCTTCCCCGGGGGAACAGGGACTATTCTCGGAGAGATTTACACGTCAGAGAGCACAGTGAATAAACCCTCAGTGACCTCAAAAGCATCTTTCTGCTAAAATGCGTTCCCGTGGCCGTAGCATCTGCGGCTCAGCTTGACCCTGTGGCTGGGAAGAGGGAGGGTGTGGCAGGTCTCAGTGCCACGCGTTCCATAAGGGAATTAGGGCAAATCCAGGCACCAAAATGCCATTACTGTGGGAAGGGACCTGCTGCGGTCCTGGTGCCGCCATCCCTGCAGCGGCCACTGTCCCCAGGGGAGCAGAGCCACTGCCCTTCAGAGAGCAGGCGGTGTCCAGAGGGATGAGGGTTAAAGCACCCCACTTGCCGCTCCGCACGGCCTCTGCCTTCGGAGCTCATCTGGGCAGATAATGCACTTTGCCTTCTGACTTAATCTGCTGTAAATCTCTCCCGTAATTGCTCGTCATCCGGAAACCTGGAGAGAGCCAGGACAGACATTCCCGCCCTGTGAGACAGCCGTCCTCTCCCTCCCTGCCCTCCTCCTGCTGCCAGCCCGTGCCCAGAGCCCCCAGCAAACCCAGAGCCCCCAGCACATCCAGCACACCAGAGCGCCCAGTATGCCCAGTACAACCAGCACATCAGGGCACTCAGCGCTCCCCTGCACGTCCAGCCAGGGGGAAGCTCTCAACGGGGGAAACGAGATGGCAGCTCTCCCTTTCAGCCCCCACAACCAAAAGGCTCTGTCCTCCCACCCCGCCTCGGCTTCTTCTACCCCTAAAAGAGCCGAGGGCTCCGCGGGCGAGGGGCAGCTCGGGGGCTCGCAGCACCCAAACCCCGCGCAGCACAGGGGCACAAGCCCACCTCGGGAGCTGGGTGTTGGTGGGGGGCTGCTCGCAGTTCGAAGCGCCTCTCCCGGCAGCTGCGAGCAGCGTTTCGTTCTGCGGCTGCCGAAGGAGCAATCCCGTCCTGCAGAGGAGCACCAGACGTCACTCGCGGGAAGGTTGCTAAGTGAGCCGGTCCCTCCTCATGATGCACGACTTCATTACGCGGCTCCCTAAATGGATGTTACACACAAATGACATTTGCCTTGGAGCATATGAGCTCCCGAAATAGCGGGCGGCTCTCCGCGTTATTGCTTTGGTTTCCCGAAGAATGTCCCCGTTGTCTGCGGGGCTGCTGCGCCCATGCCTGGCACAGCCCCTCCGGGGTTGGGGCGTCGGGTACAAAGGGATGGGGACCCCCAAACCAACCGAGCTGTGCCCGGCGTGGCAGCGATGGGGGAGCCCGGGGTGGCCCCGTGGCCGGGATGGGGCGAGAGGGCTGAGCCTTGTGAGCGGGGGCCATGGGGAGCAAGGGATGCAGGCCCCTGTCTTGCTCCCATCATCTTTCCCTCCCTGCCTCCACCTTCTTTCCTGGTGCGTCCCTCAGGGTTTTTCTGCAGGCTGGGCGCTTCCCCTGAGGGGAAGAGCCCCCAGGGATGCTCCAGACACAGCCCCGCTCCTGCACGAGCCTCCCACCACCCAACGCTCTGACAAAGGGACCAAATCCAGCTCATGACCCACCTTCCAATACCTACAGAGGTGACAGAGGGGACAGGGCACCGTGTCACACCGCAGGCACCCAGCTAAGGCCACTTCTCCCCGGCAGCGCCAGGGGCTGGCTGCTCACGTGGCCATTTCATCTAAAATCGCTTAAACTCATCGCCGGCTGTCCTTTGAGATGAAGCGAACCGTGCAGAGAGAAGGTCTGGCTCCAGCCCTGCGCCGTGCGAAAGGTACAAATAAAAAAGAAACATAAAGGTTATGTCCATGCCGAAGAGAGAAATTTGCTTTTCCTCTTTTTTCTTCCCCACCCCCCCNGGCAGCTGATCCGTGCAGCACCGCCGTAATCCGGTGATATATTTTAATCCCATTACGTTGCCATGCGCTCGCTCGCAGCCCGCCCGGGCTGGGAGGAACAGATGTTTCCTAATTGGCACTTGTGCTGCCCAGGGCTCTCCAGCTCGGACAACGTTCCTCTGCCTCCGCTGGCGCTGTCCCTGCAGCTGGATTTGCAGCCCCAAAGGATGGAGCAGCGCTGGCTGCTCTTGTCCCGGTGCCCCCGCCTGGAGCCGCTGTTCCCCGGCCCGTGGTGCCCCCGCGGAGGGGTCACGCTGGCACTGCTGGGGAACGAGGAAGCAATCGGGGCTGCCCTGGCCGCTGGCCCGGAGGGAAATGCAGCCTTTGCTTTTTTCCACTTGTCTGGGGAGAGGCGTCGGATGCGGAGCGAGCCCCGTCCCGCGGCCCCCGGGCGGCTCCTCGCTGCCACCACGGCTGAGCCGCTGCTCGCCAGCACATCCCCTTGGCTCTCCGTGTTGGAGAAGCGTTCTGCTTTGGTCCCGAGTGTTTCATCATCGAGGGCGGGCGCGCGGGGGCCGCGGCGTCGCTGTCCTGGCCGGCTGCAATCCCCTGGTACCCGTTAATCCCATTATGTCTCCACGAGGCTGCTTCCAATTGTGGCCTCTGAAGAAGCGATGTTTCTTAATTAGCTTTTCAACCGGACAGGGGTTTTACTGGCTGAAAGGAGCAGTAGAGGCTTCGTTCTTTCTTTTCTCTCCCTCATCACATTGATCTCAGGAACGAAAACAAGGAGCAGAAAGCAAATGGGAGCCTCGCACTGGGGACAAGAGCATCCACCAGCCCCTGTCACAGAGCCCAGGTACCAAGAGGTCGCTGTTTGTCTCACCAGTTGCAGGACAGGGTTGGTGCTGCCTCTGCCCATGACCCAGAGCTCTCCCCGGCTGCCCCACACGGCCCTTGCAGAGTGGGCAAAGCCACACTCCGGGCTGGCACCCAGCGTGTCCCCAGCCAGTGCCCAGCAGCTGCTGATTCCCTTTCCACTGCTAATCCTGGGGTTTGGCTGCAGCATTCAGAGCCTGGAATGGAAAAATTTCCTGACCACCTTCCCACACCCCCTTCACATCCAAGTTTTTCCGGTCACTACGAGCAGAGGTTCTGCTCGTGACACGGTGCCAGCCCCCGGTGCTCCCCAAGCCCTTCCACCCTCCCCTGGTCCCCCAGCCACTGAGGGGACCCAGCACCCAGCAGGTCCCCACTGCCCAGCGGGTTCCCGCTTGCAGCAGCTGTTTTTTCTCCCCAGATGTTTCCCTTAATCACAAAAGGGGGAAAGGGGGTGCAGCAGCCGCAGGGTGCTCAGTATCCAGCTCATCCCTGCTGCCACCCGTTCTCGGGGACAGCCAGAGCCCGGCGTTCCCCGCCAAAGCTCCTCTGTCTCTCGGGGATGTCTCACTCCTGCCTCAGCCCTCGCATTTATCAGAGCAGAGATTACTTTTCCACATGCCAAAGCTGAACATTGATAAATCACAAATCTGCCCTGAAAACCACAAGGCTTTAATAATACATGCTGGGTTCCTGCTTGATTTTCCTTCCTTCCTTAAACCCTCGGTGTTTGTGGCTGGGTCTGTGCGTGGAGGCACAAACATGAGGCTGGAGGCTCAATTTAAAGCAGAGAAGAGGAGGAAAAAATCGAAGCTAGGAATCTCATGTAATCACGTGGCTCCTGAAGCTGGAGAATTAAACATAACAATAATTTTCAGAGGATAAAAATCCTTGAAACCCACAGAAAAGCCCTCACAGCTGGCAAGGCACATTAGGTACCCAAAGCACCCAGGCTGCAGGTGCGACTGAGCTCACCCTACTATACCTAAGAATAAACAATTCGTATTTTTCAAGGCTGTTGTTTTTTAGCCCGTGATTCCCCAACCTGGGGTGTCCCGAGGGAGAAATTCACCCGGCTGCCGCTGGCAAAGGCAGAGCAAAGCCAATGGGAGCCGACAGGCACATCTTCATCTCTTCACTGCTTTTGCCTCCTCAACCCATCCCGCATCATCCGCGGTCCTCACGGAGGCACCTCCCAAGGACAGGCAGCGGCCGCTGCTCCAGCTGGAAAAAAAAACAGGAAGGAAAAGACCCCTCAGTCTCGGATGGGATTTAGCCAGGGTTTGCGTTGTTCCTACTCTTTCATTAATTACTCCTTGGCAAATTGCTGCTGCTCCCCTGCCGGCAGCCGCGCTCCCGTTGGGTTCACCTG
>VZRR01008586.1:0-37188 GCA_013398015.1 Oreocharis arfaki
GGGGCAGCCGCCCCAGACAGGTGATGGGCGTTTCGGCTGCGCTCCGGATCGACTCCTTGGGTTTCACTTTGGTCTGATCTAAGCAAATATGCAGAAGTACCGGCTGGTCTAGTCCTAAGAGCCAAGAGGAGCGAGCGAGAGCGGCAGAAGGGAAAGCAGCCACGCTCCCGTAGCGAGGGGAACGTACAAACAGCGGCCGCGCCGTCATTAAGCAACCGCCGCCCCGGGCAGCCCCGACGCACCCTCGATGCGGAGGACCCCCGAGCCACCCCGCTGCCTTTCCCCTGAGGGATGGTACTGAATTCCTGCGCGGCAGGAGCCGGCCTGCAGCCCCTCTCCATCAGCGTTGCCTTCCCTCCGTGTCTAAAGTGCACTAGACCGCGATGAGGACCTGGGCTTGCGTTTTGCTGATAGGTTTTGGCTACCTGTCCTTTACCTTCTCCGAGGTAGGTGAGAGCGGCTTCCTGCGCTGCCGGTCCCCGGGACACGCCGCAGCCAGGGGTCCGGGCGAGCCGCGGCGGAGGGCAGCGGGGAGGGAGCGGGCTGCCACCTGGGCTCCGTGGGCATCCCCGCGCCCCGGCCCCGCCGGGAGCGCTGCCCTGCCCCGGGCCCTGCGCGGCCGAGCCTGGGAGCAAGTTGCCATTTCATGCATGGCAGAAGCGAAGGGGAATGACCGTGCATTCCGCGCCCGGGCTGCTGGCTGCCCTTAAGAATTAACATGTATATAATGTATATTATGTATATATATTAAACATATGATAAAATATCCACGCCCCGCGGGTGCCAGAGGGCTGCGGTTGTGCGGAAGCCGAGGGTGCGCGGAGCCGGGCCGCCCCCGCGGCGCCCAACGCTGCACACCGCGGCCGCGGGCACCGCTAGTGCCGCGGGCAGAACGTGGGTGAATCCCCCGCGCCCCAAAATGCCCCTCTCCGGTTTGTGAAGCTCTCCCGGAGCAATCGGGAGCTCGCCCGCCCGCAGGGGACAGAGGGGGCGCGGAGCCGCGTCCCGGGGTTGCTACAGGTGGCCCCGGTCGGGGCGAGCGCGGTGCTCGGCGCTGCACAGCGGCTGTAACTTTTCCCGGGACCCGGTCTGCTTGGCACTGGGAGCCGCGACGTGGGCGCTGGAAGGATGGCGGCGCCCCGTGGGACGCGGTTCTTCTCCTCCTCCTGCCCGGGTCAGGGGAGCCCGCTCCCGCGGGAGACTTGGCACCCGCCCGGGCGAACTTCGGCAGCCGCTGCCCGGGGTGGGCNNNNCTCCAGCCCGCGAGCGGGGCTGGGGGCTTGGCGCTGCCGGGCACACGCTGCCAGGCGGGGCCGTGCGGAGCTGCCGCCCCGCTGAGCCGTGGCGCAGTCGGGCGGGCGGCGCGCAGCCCNCCTGCTTCATCCCAACATGTCCCGCAAACACCCCGCACCCTCTCCGGCGAGCCCAGAGCCGCGGCGCGCCGCATGCCCGGCGCTGCGGGCGCGCTTGGCGGGACTGCGCGGTGACCCGCGGTGTGTGTGNAAGGAGGCCGAGATCCCGCAGGAGCTCATCGAGCGGCTGGCGCACAGCGAGATCCACAGCATCCGCGACTTGCAGCGCCTCCTGGAGATTGACTCCGTAGGTAAATTAGTCCCGTCCTCCTTCCTTCCGCGCCGTCGGCCGCCGCCGCCCCGGGGGGAGGCCCCGCACGCCCCGCGCTCCCCGCACGCCGCCCCGCACCTCGCCCGAGAGTCCTGTGCGGGGACCGGCCCCGGCAGCCGGGCGACCCTGGGCTGCGTGTCACAGGGAGGCGGCGGCCAAGGGGCCGATCGGGAATTAAAAACTTAGTGGGGTTCAGGGTGGAGAGGGACCTTGTGACCCCCGTGTTTTCAGAGCTCTCTCCGGCTCGCAGCGGAGAAGAATTGCCGTAAGGTTCGTTGTTGGTATTGCATTGCTCTGTTATCTTTAAACTACTGTCCTAGAGGTATTTAAAATATTTGAAACAATATTTATGAATGAAGTAATGTCTCTTCAAGCGCTGGGGTTTATTAAAAGGAAAATAAACCGTCCGTGCTGATTTTAAACAGGAACCTGCATATGAAGCTTACCCTCAAAAATACACTTTTTTTTTTTCTGAAAGAAAATAGTGCGGGGTTATTTTCTGCATCATTAGGCATGCAAATGGGTGTAGTGAGAACGTGCAGTTTAACAGATCGTTGCAGCAGTAAATCAGATCTAGAAGCATGGTACTGCTGAGTTCCTTATCATTTGGTTTCACTTGATGCACTTTGTTCCTGGTGATTTCTTCCCTCAGTTGGGAAAGAATAAACCCGGCACCTTTGATGTGCCCAGGGGAAGCCTGCATCTTGCTGAAGCACAAGCATGGAGAAAAATGAATGAGTTCTTGCTTGCATTGGTACTGGGCCATCTCCTTTTAAAGCATATGCTGTGTATTTTTGTAAAGTCTGTGCCAGGTTCAATCACCTTCATTCAGAGTTGCAGGATCCTTCTAGAGTTTAACTCACTGCTTTTTGTACAGTGCTCTATTAATGAGCAGGAATGCACTAGGAACGTATTTTACAGTCATAGCTTTCAATTTTCATGTGATTAGGGAGCAAATGTTTTCCCATTATACTGAAAATGGGAGTATTTCTGCCTTGCACAAGACTTTACCATGGAGGCTAATTACTAATTACCAGATTGGCATCAGTTTAATATTTTTGGAGAGCAGTGCTTCATCATTGTTGTTTATCACCGCAATTAGAGAAACTTTCACGACAGGGAAGGGTATGCAGTTCATATTTCCCCACTGAAGGCTATTTTGGACCAGACAAGTGCACTACTGCTAGAATCTTTTTCCCAGTGAACTCAGTGGAGTTGGCTGCTGTTACAGAAGGGCTGGATCTGAGCTCTAGCATTTTAAAATAGTGCATGCTGCTCCTGCCTTTGAGTCAGGGATCTGTAGCTACCAGAATACATTATTTTTTCAAATACCTCAGCGTAACAAGCACATGCTTCATTTTTAAATACCACTTAGAAGGAGAGCAAAAGTTCACGTGGCTCCGTTGCAAGAGAATCAGGCAGACAAGTGGGGCAACGGCAGGAGCTGAGTAAATGGGTAGATGTAGCTGAGAAATTAATTTATTTCAGAAAATAATTACTTACCTCGTGGCAAATATTAACTGGAGGAGGCAAGACCAAAAATAGAAAAGGTCAGCCACAAGTTTACCCATTTCGTTTTGCTGTTTTCTTGCAATTTGTCAGTTTAGAAACCGTTAGAGAAACAAGAGACATAAATATTTTACTATCTCACCATGAAACAGTAATTCCTTAAGACATGAACTCAAACAGTATTAAAAAATAAAACCAAAATATTCAGCCTTTCACCCGGTTCTTGCTTATGTGAGTGCTGCTTTTGCCCGTGTGCTAAGCTGTGCTCTGAGCTACCCAGGCATGGTTGGGTTTTCATGGAGTAGCCCTTCTTTACTACCCACATTTGCTTTTCCTGGGCACAGTCCTGCAGGCTTTACTGTCATGAGTAATTCTTACTAAAGGCTTATCAGAGTGACTAATCGAGTATTGAAATTGCCGTGCACTCCTCAGTAAACAGGATCGGGCCTGTTTACTATATTTAGTATTAGCTTGAATTAGCAAATCAAATGTTTTCTCGTTGTCCCTGGTAAGATGATATTTCTGAAGTATATTTCCTTAGGGCTGCAATTGCCTTTAGGGAACAGCCAGTTCAGTGAGGGCTTGTACAGTGGTATATTTCTCTTTTATAGCATGTACTCGTTTTCAGCTGAGGCTCGGAACAAAATCACTCCAGTGACTATTCTCTCCCTCATTTTAGTGCATGGTATTGCCAGTCCTTCTGCATGTGAGTAGCCCTGTTTAAACTCAGTGGGTGGACTTGAGAATTAAGAATGATCTTGTAGGCTAAGAGTTTGCAGGATCAGGCATGCATGAAGAAAATGTCTGATATTCCTGAGTAACAAGGCGGAATCTGTGGAAAATGAAGGAAGAACAGTCGTTTTCTCTCCTGCAATGCAAAACATATATTTTTAATTGGAAAAGTAAGTTTTGTAAGTCAGAGTGGGCAGGTTTTTCTTCTATTCTGACAGATTTGGTCTCTATATTGTAGCGCAGAGATGACTGATAACCCCCTTCATAAAATTAGAAACCACACCCCCAGACCATCTGGCATATTACTTAAAGAAAAACACTACCCAACATGGAGCTTATCATTGTATTCAAAAAAGAAAATCCAGGCCAGTTTGTCAGAGCCCAGTGCTGCATGTCCGGCTCGGAGGGTAAAGGCAGCATGAACATTCTCTGCTTCTGTCAGGAAATAGGGTCTTGTATGAGTCTGCTGCGATCCGGATCCAGAGGCAGTGCCAGAATTGCCTTGGCATGACGGAGAGCAGAGTCTGACCCTGTTTAAAGGAGAAGGCATGCACGGTCCCAGGAAGTAGGCAGCTCTAGTGTGCAGAGTACAGTTTTACTACGAGCAGACTAAATCCCCAAAACGGGGGCATTTCCTCTGCTCCGCCTGTGAAGTTCTCTTTGGCTCAGCATCGTGGTTTTTCTCCTCGCGCTTCACCTCTCCCATCTGTCCTGTGGGAGGTAGAGTTCATTTCATCACCTATTATGTTTGCCTCCCGCTGGGAACAGATTTTTCCCCAAGTCATCTGCCTGCATGGGGAAAGGCAGGGCTGAGTGTGCCTCTTTGCACGGGTTAAGGGCATCCACCAGGGTCACCTTAGGCCATGCGAATTTAACGGCCTGTGATTAAGAACTAGCAGAGCAGCTTTTGTTGAGTGGAGAAATGTTCTAAATTAACTGTATACTTCCACGGGAAGAGTGTTAGGCTGCTGCAGAGCTCAGTCTTTTGGAAAATGTGCTGTTGGCCTTGCGGGTTTTGGTGTGGTGCTCACGTGAAGGATGTTACAGTGCAATGTTTTGGCTTCCCTTGCACCTCCTGCACATCACGAGAGGCATCTTCCATGTGTGGCCTGTGTTTTTCCTGAGACAGATGAGGGAATACTCCTCCTCCTTTACAGTTGGTTGATCACACCTAAGGTAAAGGAAAAAAAATCCAAAAACCTAAACGAAACAGGATCTTGCAGGCTGCTACTTATATTTCCTTTAACAGATCAAAGTTGAAAACTTAATGACATCTATCCATCTGCAGTTGGATGTCAGAAGGGCAAATTTTGCATCAGCCAAAAAGAAGATCAAAAAACCAGACTGATGTTGCCGTGGGCTTTTTGGCTCTAGGACTGATTTGTAAGACAGGCCATTTCAGTTTATTGTACCTCATATTGAATTCCTGAAAAAAATGAGATTATAAGAGTTTCCTAAACTGCTGCTGTTGGTACTAGCAGTCTTGGATCTGTACTTTCTGGATGCACATCAAAGTGACATCTAGAAGGGTTTGCATTAAGACTGCATGTGTTGGGGGTTGTACCTCACATAAAATAGTTTGGGAAGAAGATGGAAATGCAAAAGTATAAATTGATAAATGTAAAATAGCAGTAAACTTAGGATGCTTTCCCCATGCTTCTTGAGTGAGAAGAGTAATCATGTATTGGCAGAATGTCACAGGAACTCTGTGATTTATATTCCATGACCCAGTGGAAAATTGCCAATCTGACAAAAAAGAACAATTTCAGCTACACTAATGGATTGACCAGGGCTAATTGCAAGAGTTTTTATGCCCATCATTGATATGTTGTCAGTACATAAAAGATTACAGAGAAATTTCTTGATCGGCTGCCATGAAAACATTTTTTTATTATTAAAATGTTAAAAGAGAGCTGCACTAATCTGGCTCCGTGCAGCATCCTCCATCTTCACTTGGTGACGAGCAGTGTTCGAGTTCTAAACTAAGAACCACCCATTTCTAGGCTTTCTGCTCTAAGCCTCATTTTGTGAGGTGCTAAGCACCCATAAACTCCCATTTCCTTTGCTAGGAGCTTATCCTCACCCTGCAACTAAATCAGTACATCGGGGAAAAAACTGATACAAATTCAGTACCAGCCTTCCTTAAACTAGAGAATGCTCTTCGTAGCATCATGGTTTTAATGGAATAAAAGAAGTCTTCTGGCCACACTTGGAGAGCCGAGTGTGAGTTTCAAAGCTGACTTGGTGATTTTTCACTGCTGCTTGGGCAAGACTCCTGTTGACTTAAACATTGCTTGAAGTGCTATGATTTTCCCGTTGACTTCACTGGGAAATGGAATTCCTTCCAAATGCCTGTGGGGATCAGGGGGACACCGAGTGCCTTCAGCATTGTAGTGTCTTCTGGCTCCAGCCATGTGCCCCGTGATTCTGTTTATTAAACCCAACATGGATGATGTGTCGATGGAAATAATACAGTTTGTGTTAGATAATGCTCTGAGGTTTGACTGGAACTTGTTCTGCTGCCTGCTGAGCCAACTGTGTGGATCTCTTTCTGTAACCCTCACAGAGAGACATGAACTTAGGAACTGCTATACGTGCTTAGGATATGTAGTGAGACAGTGAGGTACAGGAGGCCTTCTTCACCGTAGAAATCATCTTATAAGCAGCACATGCTCCTCGAGGTGTCATTTTGCTTTATAAACATGATGATGGAGAATGGCTGAGTGCAGCTGAGTGGAGCAGTTAATGTGTAAGCGCATGGCTTAACATATTGGTTAGCTGATCGTACCAGTGCTTTGGTTCTTACCAGCTTCTTTAAACGAGGCAGCGAGGGATCCTTCATGCTAGGAGGGGGCTGTGCCAGCATTGCTGAGTGGGATTAGGAGCCGTGGCCCAGCCCTGCCGTAGCGCTGGCAGCACGGACGGCTTCCCTTTCCAGCCTGACGCCTGTGCCCACCAAGCAGTTCGGATTAGAGGCATTACTTTTGTGTTTAATCTCCTTTTAAACACTGCTTGCTTGTGGACGGAGATGCTTCTTGCTCCGAGCCTAGCTTGGATCTTAGGCTGAGCAGAATTCACGCTGCTTTCTTTTGAGTATCACTTCATTGCCTCAAATTGAGGGAGAGGCTGTGACAACTCGAAGCTGCCAAATAGGAGGTCAGTATTAAGGTGTTGGGTGGCTGAGTGCTAGGAAACAGAAGAGGCCTGGAGGCACATCAGAACGGATCCTCGTTTTGCATAACACCATTTGGGATCAGGTGGATGGCCTGGTGCCATTGGAATGGGATGTGGGAGACCTGGCTCCACTCCCCAGCTCAGTTGCAAACTTCCTGTGGGATCTCTGGCAAGCCATTTTATTTATACCACTGATGGGTTTTCTGGAGTATGGGGTGCAATAAAAGCAGAAATAAAACCCTTTAGTCATTGCTGTGTTACGTGACAGGACTGGGACTGCGAATAAAGCCCAACACCAGCTAATTAGTCAGGTTCCAAAATTTCCCATCGAAATCTGTGGGATACAAGCACCATACATAGGAACGAGGAGCCAGTTTATTTGGATAAATTGAGACTGTGGATTTCACAGTGACTGATTTCGTATGAGGATCTGTTCAGCTGATAAGGAGAATAGGACCAGTGGGTGATCCTGGCACTACCTCTTGGACCTCCCACTTTATCTTCTCTTAGCTACTTACAATAGCATTTCCCCAGAAGTGACGATAAACCCTGAGATGGAGAACTCTTCCTGAGGTGCTGAAGATCCTGCTGTCTTCATGCCTCACCTGGCTGTGCAGGTGATTTCACAAGCTGCGTGTTCCTCAGGGCACAATTTCTTGGAGGGAGGAGCAAAGGAGTTGGTTGTTTTGTGGAGCAGAGCCTTATGATGTGTGTTACTAATAAAGCTGAGATGAAAACGAGTTCCAGAGACAGTCAGCTGTGTGTACAGAACAAACTGGAAGCAGGGAGTGTGACAGTGCAGAACATGGGAGTGTAGGGTGTTGGTAGCTTGCAGAGAGGGTAATTGAGTACTGTGTAATACCCTTGTACACTTTTCTAGGGCACGTCACAGTTTTCTTAGGAGCCAGCAGTGAAACCTTGAAGCTCTGCAGTGATGTTACAGAGGACAATCCAAGCAGCTAAACCCCTTCGTTTGGGTGTCCTGGGGTCTGTGTGCAGTTCTCTGTTTGGTTCCATCCTCCTGATCTCCCATTTGCAGATTGTGCTTGTGGTTTTCAGACCCCACGGCATGGGACACGACCTGAACTGCTTCACTTAACAAACCCAAATAGTTGGAGCAGTTATTTTGTTGTTTTTTATGATAAATGAAATGCCAAGTTTTCCATCTTTGCTTTTTCTCATGGCCCTTTAACCCATGTGGTAGGCTTATTTAGGGAACAAGACAAGCCTGGATGCAGTCCCAGAGTTTGCAGTAGCTTCAGATGCCCCTCCAAAGGTTAGGATACTTCACAGGGGATTTGTTCTGCAACAGAGAGGCTAAAAGGAAACCCATGCTAGTTACTTTTTGCTTTTGATTCTGTCCTAGTACTGCCCTGAAAACCAAGCAACAGAAAATTTACAGAGGCAGCATTGTTGCTGTTGGGTCTAATACCATATTTTCTACTGTAGCCTCATACCAGAACTTCAAAACGCTTGTAAGAAACATTTCACATGCAGGATTATTGTTCCTATTTCTACACCTTTCCAGTAAGAAAAGCCCTATTATGCCTTTCACATAAAAATACAAGTGTTTTACTTTAGATATGGTTCTGTGCCACAGTGTGTGCACTGTTTCTGGGGGCTTTCAGTAAAATGGATATTGGGATTAAATTGTGCATGCTTATACATGACATTCCGTGTCTGTGTCTCTCTTCCCTGCCTTGTGCCCTTGCAGTTGCATTAACAGGGGTTACATTAGGCTGATTGTAGCAGGGTTTGGTCTTGTGCCTTTGGACAGCACAGATTTGTACCTCTGGAACAGCGACACTGGTGCAAGTGACATACCTGAGGTTTAACGTTTTGTTTCCTGTTCCAGGGTACGATGATGTTTCAGAAACAAACTTGAGATCTTACAGTGTTCATTCTGCTAAACATGTGCAAGAGAACCGTCCTGTGCCCATTCGCAGAAAAAGAAGCATTGGTAAGAAACAAACTATTTGTACTTGGGGAGTGAAAGCAGAGGGGGTGCTTTTGGTCAGCCAAGCAGGACGTTTTACTGGAAAAATGTGACATGCACAAAGGGAAAAATAAAGGGCCATTTCTAGCTTCTGCCTTTCTTTTTGCACGAAACGAGCCGTTGCCCGAGAAGCTCTCTTCTGGAGGATGTCCATAGGAGACAGACATGCACAAATTCTTTACATTCACTTTCTTGTTGCAGCATGTTGGAAAGCTAGACCTCGGTTAGAAAATGCTGTGATATTCAATGTATAATTCATAGTGTGGGGAACAACTACAGCAGTGTGCTTTAAAAAACATCAACAGTTGGTAGAGTTTTCAGTACAGAAGCTCCACAAAAGGAAACAGCTTGACTCTTTATTCACAAGAAAAATACAGTTTATCCCCAAAATTGAAAGCCATTGATGGAAACGCCAGGGCATTGATTTCCATCACTGTGTAGGGCACCGGGCATGTTTACAGGGGATTTTATCCTTGTTAATAACGATGGCGATCCAACAAAGCCCAAATACAAATTTATAAAAGGGATGCTTGCATGGGGTTTACATGCGCTCCTTGTTCACCCGATTAGGTGTGAGTGTTCCACCACTCCATCTGACCGCGGGAAACATCCGTGATCTTACCCGTGGTGGCTAATTCAGCCTGTTTGTGCTTGGAGCTGTGGTGGCACGCAGAGACAGCCCAGCTTGCTGTCAGCAGGGATTTGCAGTGTGAGTTGGCAGGCGCGCCCGGCACATTGGCTGCCTCGGGAGAGCAGCGGTTCTGAAGCAGCCTGCGACGTTGGCACCTCACCCTGCAAGGTGCTGAATGCCTCCCCACAAGAGGCACTGGGAACTGGGTGTGCTCAGTAACTTGTAGGAGTTGCCAGTGATCTTGCGGTATTGGATCTGTTAATGTTCTTGAGTTCGTGGCACTGGGGGCTGAGAATAAGAGTTTTCACTCTGTTTAGTCTACTGAAATGCATCTCTTTGAAAACTAAGCCTGGATTTCCACGATGCAGGCACAGGCTAGGCCTGAGCTTCTTGTACTTAAGAACGAAGTGAAGAAGTGCAGGCAGTGTTCCAGTTCCCTGACACATCTAACCCAAAGCTATCGCAAGCTTCCACTGTAAGGCAAGAAAAAAATAAAAATCCCAGCTGTCTTTGGAGAACTTACCAGCAAACAACTTGTCCCTGCAATTGCTATTTTTTTCTGGACTGTTTTGAAATATCAGCTTGACTTCTTAAACGGTCCCTAGGTTGATGATGATGCATGTTTTGGATGTTTTTAGCATCACACAGTGCTACAGAGCTACTCTTTATAATCCTAAAGAAGCTCACCTTACCTGAGCCTGCCAGGATATTGGTTTAGCTGCAGGTTTTTCGGTCATGCAGCTCTGGTGGTTTTGCCTCATTCAAGAAATAACAAATTATATAAAACCCACCATGTACAAAGCTTTGGTAACTTCAGAAAAAATGGCAGTTGCCCTTTGGAAGGGTGGAACCAGACTCCCAGATGTGGTGATCCTTAAGTCCCCGAAGTGGAAACTCAAGTCTTGAGAGTTTCAAGCTGGTTATTTCCCAGCTGGGCAAATTGGGTATGATACAGATAATCCTCAATTTGACTTCTGAGTCGGTGTTTGCCAGGTGTTGCATGTTTGTGTGATGGTATTTGTGTGCAATGATGACCCCAGTGCTGGAAAACAGCAGCTGCTGTTGCACAGTGACCCTGAGGCTGTACTAGGGGGCCATCAAATGTGGAGGAGCTCCTGGCTTGCTGTCACTTCCAGAGCCAGGATTGCCTTATCTCATGGTGTGTGCTCTGAGCTGTGTCAGGAGCCAGGCTGCTGGAAACCCTCATTTTAGGGCTGGGCTTTGGGAGCGAGTCAAGCTTGTCCCCAGGGTAACACCACAGCTCAGTGGTCAGCAAACAGCGCTCAGCACTGGCCTGCCAGCGGCCAGCGGGGACTGGGAGCACTGGTGCCACATGTACCTGGTGTCTGTGGGTGCTCTGGGGTGGGAGCAGCCGCTCGGCTGGGGGTGTGACTCTCCTGTGCCCGCAGAGGAGGCCATCCCGGCGGTGTGCAAGACACGGACGGTGATCTACGAGATACCTCGGAGCCAGATCGACCCCACCTCGGCCAACTTCCTGATATGGCCGCCCTGCGTGGAGGTGAAGCGCTGCACCGGCTGCTGCAACACCAGCAGCGTCAAGTGCCAGCCCTCCCGGATACACCACAGGAGTGTCAAGGTGAGCAGGGCCCTCACGGGGTGCTCTTCAGCCTGGAAACTGCACTTACCCCTGTGCCTGTGTGACCCAAATCTTTGCTGTCCATGCTCGGATAGAGCCCTCTCCATTTTGAGTGAGCAGATGGCCTTTTCAAGTTACGTGGTCGTTGCAAAATCTTGGGTTTGGATTGGATTTTCACAGGATTCCCTTTAGGTTTTCTCTTTTTTTTTTTTTTTTTTGCAATGAAAATAAAGTTGATTGTGCCTTTCCCATGATCTTGCACAGTACAGATCTCAAAGTTAAGAAGATAAAATGACTCAAGGGGCATTGGACTTAAAAAAATAAATAAATCACAATATGGAATGCTGTTCCCTTAATTAAATATTATGCAGCCTAAATTGGGCTTTTATATTTGACAACATAACGCTTTTGATCTGAAAAAATGTGTTTCAAATTATCTTACCCCAGGGATGGAAGACTCAACAGCTTCATGCTGTATTTACTCATTAGACAAAATCCCTATTGCAACTTTCCAGTAAATATTACGTGAAATATTTATGTTCGTTTGGCTTCACTGTGTTCTAATTTTTATCAGTATTTAAACAAGTACTGTTTATCTACATCTGTGTGTAGATTAGACTTACACTTAGCATTCATATTGTGAAGACTCTGTGTTCTTGTTGCCCTGAGTTTCTTAAGAGAAGACTTAAAATAAAACCACACCACATTCTTGAACATAAAATTGCTCAGCACAACTCACTGATCGCTGCGCTTGCAATGGATTTCTTGAGAAAAGTGCTGTTCACTTAGTGCTGTACATCCTAGAACAAAAATAAGGCACCTAAGCCATTTCATTGTTCTTCATACACTGCTTTTCGTACATGCAGACATGTGTCTGGGCAGGATTTCTTTTTCTTTCCTGTTTCTGAACATCTGAAAAATGTTTTTGCATCCAAGTAAGCTGGAGAAACATCTGAAATTCCCTCTGTTCCCAAAAATAATCACACTTTACACTTGCTTGCTGCCTTGCCTTCCTGGCATATGCTTTGCAGAAACAATTAAAAATGAGGTAAACATTTGGATCAATAATAACTTGAGGGCTGAGAACAAGCTGGGGAGATTGAAGGAGGGCAATTGTAATCCTTTCTGAATAGGAGCTAAACAGCAAAGTGCCTCAGGGTTGTGATACTTAGTGCTGTTGCCTTTGGGTTTGATTTTGTGTAGCAGCAAACACAGGCACAGCAGCTGGATATGCTCAGCAAAGAGCCAAGACGTGTGTTACGAGCTTGCTGTTGGTACCTGTGTGTGATACTGGAACCTCGTGCTTCTCTCCTACCCCCGAGGGATGGGGCAGATGGCAGATAAGAGAGGGGGTCTCGGCTGTCCCCCTGCTGCTGGGACACCGAGCGTTCCCTGAGAGCTGCAAACTCCTGGCAGCAACTTTGCAGGATGTCACTGCTGGGGCTGCTTCCCCAGCACGCCACCACGTTGGAGGAATCTTAGTCTCTCAGTCAGCCCGTTGTAGTGCTTTTAGATTTGCATTCGTTTTAGTAGGGCACAAGCTAAAAGTAGGCTCAGCTGAGCAGCTGCTTTTCGTGGCTGTGTAAATATATTGCCACCAGCAATATCAATATACGTCAGCCAGCTTTGGAGGATGGTTGTTTTTTTTTTTTTCCCAACCTCCAAGGCTGCTTCAAACAGTCATTAAGTAGCAGGGGAAAAAAAGGACAAGAGGTCAAGCAGGAACAGGATGTTCATTGTAAAGGTTGTAGGCTGACCTCACTGTCACACCAGAACTCTTAGAACAGAATCCATATTTATGCCCTCCAGAGTCAGATCCCCTTGTAGCTTTGATGTAATTGATGGTTTTCTGAGCCTTTTGCCAATCCTAAGTTTAGAGCTGAATGTCTGCTCATGCCATTAAGTAGCTGGCTCAGAGCGAGGGTCCCTGGAAAGGTGGGAGCGGTTTTGGAGAGCCTTCTCAGCTGCTCTGCAGTGCAGTTGGAAAGCCGGCTTGTGTTTTCCCCTGATGTCAGACTGCATAAAAGCTCTCTTTTGATGGAACATTGAAAAGGCTTTCCCCGCTTCCTCCTCATTGACAAGGTAGTGAGATCATAGCTGGCCCATTCACACTAGAAAAATGTTCATCCAGAAAGGTCAGCAAGTGGGTTTGCATCATCCAACAGGCGAAAGCAAAGGGTGTTTTCTTTGTCTCACTGAGGGCCACTGTAGTCAAGGTTCAGAGACGGCTGGGGCAGTGTGGGAGGAGCAGTGGAGGTGCTTGTGTTGGGGCATTTCATTCCTGGGACATGATTCAAAGGCTGGGGGGTTCAGGGATGTCCTTTCTTCATCTTCACTGAGCTCTCCTCAGTGAAATACCCTTAATGGCCTTGTGGAATTGAAGCTGTAGGGATCTCCAAGCCAAGGGGGTTGGTGGAACAGCTTCCCTGAAATGGCTCTTGTGAGGTTTCCCTTTCGTGGAGTGGGTTTCGTTAGTGAAAGGTGGGTTTGCCCTGCACGGTGACAGAGTGAGCCCCTGAGAGCACAGCCTCCTGGCCCCAGAGACATCTCTGTTCAGCAAACTGCACCTGCACAGCCCTGCAGAACTCGGACTGACATGGAGAGGCTGGTTGGGAGCTGCTCTTTGATGGGAAGGAAGGGATTGTATTTCTCTCCTGGTACAGGAATGGTGACAAGGATGGGGGAGTTAGGGGTGTTGGTGTCTGTTACAGAGAGATTTCCTCCTCTGTGTGCAAAAGCATTTCAGTAACATCTGCAGATCCTGTTGCTTCTGTCCAGTGAGTTCAAGTATTTACCAAGTACCAGACCATAATTTAGTTGGGGGGCTCTGAACAAGAGTCTTCCCAAGAGGCTTTTTGTAATGTTCAGCATGGTGGTGGTCTTGGTGGGTTTGGTCACAGAAGCAGAAAGTAATTAATATTATGGAGCAAATCCTGCCTATACTGCTAATTTTGAATAGCCAAGCTGAGCATTAGGAGTGTTTGTAGCAATGCTCGTTTTACACACTAAGAAACAAGAGCCAAATGATGCCATCTACCTCAGCTTTGCCTCAGGTTGGCCTTGAGCAGAAGCCCTGCCAGCTTCAGCCATTTCTGCGTATTTAATGTTGAGCTGATTTGGGGAATCTTAACCTAGTATGTTCTTAGAGTACATTAATATGAGGGTGAGGCACAGAGAAAAGGAGCTGGACTGGAGGGAATGCAGGAACAGCTCCTCAGCTGTCACTGGTGAGTTGTTCAGAGGTTGGAAGAGAGATGGACACAAGTGCTGGAGTTCAGGATGAGTTGTTCAGCAGAGCTACCCAGCCTCAGAGCAGGTGGAAAAGGCCATGCAGAACACATGGGGTGTGTAGCTGAAGTGGCTGTGTCATGTCTGCAGGTTTGAGAACCTTTTCCTCCAGTGACTGTTTGTGCCCCTGGGATAAGCAGCACTTTGACTGAGCTGTGGCTTAACTGAGATTGCAGGCAGCACTCGGTGGGACTGGCAGGCAGCACCAGGTATCAAAGGTCATTTAGGAATGGGAGAAACAAAGGAAACCCCGATAGAGGTGAAGGCGGAAAAGCAGCGACGTGCCCTCGGAGCGTGGGGAGCCTGGCAGAGGGCAGGGTCTGGCTGCTCTGCTCAGGGACACCGAGACCCCACACAGCCATTCCTGCCCTCCTGTCCCTGGAGCAGTGACTTGCCAGGCCCTGCAGGATCCCTGGTGCCTCCCCAGTCCTTTAGTCCCTGGTCACTCACATCTTCCTCACAGACAGGTTTTCCCTCTGTTGTATCAGCATGCAGTTATTTTAATATGGAAGCAACAGATGATTCCAAAAAGTACCCTCATTCAGTTGCTTTTTGGGCTTGTTTCCATCTAGTATTTAGGTATCAGCTGCATGAGTTCTGCTGTTATGAGGAACTTTCTGTGCTGACACTTCTCTTGCAAGCTCCTGCCCACGATAAATTTTACGTTTGTACTAGTGGTGTTTTGGACATTTCTGCTTACACTCTTGTTTGGTTTTTTTTCTTGCTGTTAATCCCTGATTTCATCTCTTCTGGAGCATCTCTAAAAAAAAGCGTCCCCATGATGTTTCCATTGGGCCACATATTTTTAGCAGATTTTATTTTCCTTTTTACTTGGCCACCACACTTTATTGCAGGATGTAGACCTAGAAACTACACTGTTGCAAGTATGGTGCCACTGATTATACACCATTTAAGCCAATCAGTTATTTCACTGTCTTGCCCTCAAAGAGTTTTTATATAGTGGTATTTTCTGGATCTAGAGGGTTTGAGGGTTTTTATTTTTGTTGCATTAGAGACAAGTAAAAGGAGCTTGTTGATTTGTTGAGGACTGAGCACCTCAAAGCACCGGGTAATACACTGGAGAGTAACTGCACGATATAAACACAAGGGAGGAAAAATACAAAGGAAAAAAGGTCTGTACACAAGGCCAAATCCCATGCTGTTGGCACAGCTAGCCCTGTTTATACCCACTGAAAATGAGACCTGCAGCTTTCATCGTTGTGGATCAGCATTGTGTGTGGCAGCAGGTGTTAACAGGTGACACAGACACAGCAGCTTATCTGGCTTGTGCTGCTTCAGTTCCAATATTTGCAACATCTTACAAAATGACATTCCTTAAAACTTGTGTAGCGTGAAGTAGGGCAGTGGAACGTGTGCTGGAGTGTGTTTTAACTACAGTACTAAAAACCAGCTTTAAATTGCTGCATGAATTCATTATGATCTTTTTCAGAGTATTACTGTTTCTGGTTTTTTTACTGTTGTTTAATATCAAATAGCCACCGGAACTGCATATATCTTTCAGTTTGTAAAACCAAGCGAAACAAGGACAGGCTTTTAAAAGCTTGATTACAGTTTATTTTTGTTGAGTGTAATTTTCAATAAGACTGGCTTATTCTAACAGCTGTAATAAGCATGGCAGATCTGAAAGCTGTTTCATGATTGCTGGGTCCCTTTCTTTGTCTCTGATGATGGAGGTGTCTTAATTACTGTTTGTTTTCATAAATTTTAAGGATTAGTCATCCTTTGATGCCAGATGACTCAGTTGTACTGTACATTTTCAAATAGTCGTGTTCAAAGGCTTGATGGAGTTGGGTTCTGATAGGAAATTTTGAACCATACTGCTTCGACCCATAGTTAGTCTTTCAGATAAAGTGTTCTGGTATGTCATGGCTAGCTCTTAATCTGTTTACATGGAGCTCTGACAGTTTCAGAAGATACCTCCTAATGTGGATGCTTCAGTTATTGCATCTGTCTCTAACTTTTGTTTGCTGGGTAGATGAAAATCATCTCCAGATCCTGTTGACACGAGGGGTGGTGGCTAAAACGTGGATCTGAACTCCTTGCTCTGTGAAAAAAGCAAAGGCAGATCTCCCACTGGCTTTCAAAAGGCCAGGATTTTGCTGTAGCTTCTCTCACTGGCATTCAGAGGCCCTTGATAGTCGTGACCCCAGAGCCAGAGGAATGTTTCTGGGAGCTGGGAATGTAAGGGGTTTTTCCAGCCACCACTCTCATTTTGTGACACTGTTGTTCCAGTTTTGAAAGGGCAAGGGGATGATTTTCGCAGTGTGAAGATTGATTTGGAGCGTTGAATCCCCACCAAACACACAAGGAAACCACGGCTGGGAGTGAATTGTGGGTGCTTGGTTTGGTAGGGACTGGTTGGACTGGCCTTTATGGCTTTGTCATGTAGTTTCTGTAGAGACAACCAGCCTCTGCTGCCCTTCTGCTCCCTCATGTGTCTCATTTTTACTGCATCCACGTGATTTGTAGTCATCTTGTGTGCTGGGACAGCCACTCTGCAGCCCTTTGGTCAGATGATGAGTAGGGCTGAGAAGCTTTGATTTAATTGCAGTGATTTCTGTTTCAAGCAAATGATCACCACCTATCCTGCAGTGTTCAGCACAGCTGAGAGCTAAATATTGGACCCTGTACAAACTCTCCATCACTCTCCTTGCCCACATTGTGCCATATTCCCTTGCATGGCCCAGGCCATCATGCCCATTACACTTGGCACAAGTCAGTGCTCTGGAACATCAGTGCTCCTGCCCTCTCTGCCATTCTTCCTCTCCTGGCTGCCAACCTGTGGGGCAGGATGTCCTCGTATTCAGTATCCCCCACCCCAACATCCTTCTGTTCTGCCTTGGTTTCCTTCAGATGAGAGGTCTGCTCAGAGCTGCTCCAGCATGATCCTTCCTCCAACTTCAGCTTGCCCTCCAGACTTTTTTATTTTAAGGATGCCATAAGTGGAGCAGGGCAGTTGTGAACAGTTGGAAGGACTGGGGGGAAATACTCTGTGTGCCAGCTACCCACAGTAAAGCCAAAGGCTGGACCCTGTGTAGGAGTGGTAGTTCCCTTGGACCTAAAAACTGTGCTCGAGAGCTCTTGTGAGCAAGCCCCAGGTAATTGCAGGGAGGGAGTTGGAATGAGGCTCTGCTTTCTAAGGTGATGTTCAGATCCTGGTTGTGTAAGGGTGACCACTTTCTATCCAGAGGGCTCTGGAGACACCAATTTGTAAATAATAAAATGTATTACCAGCCTGATGCCTTCGCTGTCAGCCTTGAACAACACGTACAGAAGATTGTGCTGGAAGTGGCAGTTCACAAGAACAACCACTGATTTGAATCTGTGTAGAAGTTTACTGTGATGCATGTGGAAACTGAGTTGCTTAAAACATCAAACCAAAATGAATGGGAAATTGTTTTATCTCTTGGGGGAAAATTGTTTCAAACTGCTGAACCTGAATAAACAAATAGTCTGTGCAATAAATAGTTACACGATGCACAATTAAGATAAAAGATGATTAGTATGCTAACATTTTATATGGGTTTGGCTACATTAAAAATAGAGGTATATAGTTATCTGTCTTCAGTTCTGAACTGTAACCATGTTGATGTGTCTCAGTACATACCTCATCGTATTTTATAGGTGGCAAAAGTGGAATATGTTAGAAAAAAGCCAAAATTAAAAGAAGTTCTGGTGAGATTAGAAGAGCATATGGAATGCACCTGTACATCATCAAATACTAATTCAGATTATAGAGAAGAAGAAACTGGTATGTTTTCCTTTTATTTTTGCATTAATGCTGATTTAATATGGACCTTATTTTTGTATTAGTAAAGAATGTGAAGCAAACGTTGCTTACAGTGAACTCAGCAGAGAAGCTCCCAGCTGCTTCTCTGTGTTGAAGATGCAAAATGAGGGCTCGTTTGTGCTGTATAAGGAGTTTGGATTTCAAATTTAAAACGTATCACTTGTCATTAGGTTGGCCTTTAAATAAGTGTAAATGCCCAGTAGTGTTCAGGTCTTGCTTCACTAGGTTAAAGGTTGTCATGTTGCAGCTCATGGGTGAACTCTGTTGTAATTTCTTTAGACTTTGTGGAGACAGGGCTAACACTGAGATTTACTTGACCTTGGGGAAAATATGAATGAAATTAATGCAAAGCACTTTGGAGTAAATTCAGTATTCAAGGCTTAGGAGTTAGTTTGGAAACAACATTGCTCATTCCTGTTGCTTCCTTATGTATGTATACTCAAGAATTTGTCAGTTGTCGCCCTAAACCTAAATGTGCCTTATCAACACAACCTTTGAGTTACAATGGGGAAAGATTTATGGGGAAAAATTCCTACTTTCAATCTGGCTTTCCTGAAATCATTCTGAATTATCTGAAATCATTGGCTCAGATCTGCTTTAAAAAAAGATCACAGTGCAGTCAATGCAGAGCTTGACACACTCACTCAGGAAACCCACTGCTGTAGGAGGGACATCTCCCTTTCTCCTGAATCTGGTTAAAGGCAGCCTCTGAAGTTTTTTTTGCACCTCTGCAGGGAATTTCGGGGTTCTGTAGAACCAGCCCAAAATTAAAGAGTCAGGGAAGAGCAGGTAAACATAGGGGGAGAGCTGCCCCGAGGTGATGGATTTTGTAGGTGGCTGGGTGAGGAAGGGTTTTCTGTGCTGGCTCCATCCAGCATGGAGGCATAAACCTGGTCCAAGCAAATGTAAACTTCAGTTGCTATGTACAGAGCAGAGGAATTAGAATTTCTGTAAAAGCAAAGTTAGACCTCTGCTGCAATTTTACTGGATGTCAGTTTATAATCTGGGTGTTTAGCTGAAACTAGATGGAGTTATTAGACAAAACCACACATAAAGTGGCTATTTTTAATGTGTGTATGGTTTGATACATTTTCTATGTCTCCCATTTGGAAGAAAAGTTTCATTAGATCAGTTTCAGTTTTCCAAATTGTCTTTGATTGCCAAAGACTAAGCAATTACGATTTTAAGATCAAAATTTTTGGTTTTGATATGTGTAAAAAGAAGGGGCAGAACTATCATGGAAAAATACATATTTCTAGGATTTAATTACTGGTAGGAACAAAACTTGCACCCAGCAAGTGGATGGTGAGCTGAAAATAGCTCAACTCCAGAGCTGAAGGGAAATGTTGAGTACTGCATGGTAACAGCAATTATAGATGGATCTTGGGAATGACGTGTGCAATGCCAACTTCGTTTATTATTTCTTTACTTTTGTGTAATTACTTTGTAAACTCAATGTCAAGTCAGACGTTATAAAGTTATTACTTTAATGCAAAGGATAATGAGATTTCTTTGAAATGTAAACGGTTTGAGTATTTATGACTTCAGTGTTACACGAAATGCATTACCTTAGGGCTTTTCACCAGCCCTGCCCTTATGTTAACAGGAAGGCCTAGGGAATCAGGTAAAAAACGGAAACGAAAAAAGTTAAAACCAACATAAAACCTACTGGAACTATTTGATATTCAGGTAGGACCTATATGCTGAACACCCTAATAGCACAAGTCCTGGAAAACTTAATCAAATATCATCACTTCAACTTAATCACTGTTCAAAATCTTGACACTTGCTACCTCAAGGCTGCAAAGAGATTAGATTTGATTGGCTTTGATAATTCTACCTGCTGGTATTTTCCCTTTAAGCTCCACATCACCATCAGCATCTTACATTCTCGAGCTACTTCCTTTTCTTGCCTTTTTTATTTCTTTTTTATTGGAGGGTGCTAATACTTCAGCTTCTGAAATCTCAAGTTCCATTGCCTCTGCTTGTGTTTCATTATTGATTTCTGAGGTCAAAGCATCACGTGATAATGCATGAATGAATTTTCAGGTTACAAGTCGTTGTGTTCCCAGTCCTTGGCTGTGAAACATTGAGTGTACATACAGCAAAAACTATAATTTGTGTGACCATCAAACCCATGTTCTGGCATGAACTGGGGTTGATTGCACATGCACCTGCCACAATCTGATGATCTGCTTTCTTGACAAGAAAGATGCTAAGAAATACCATTTTTTTGTGTGTGTGTTGCAGAGCCCTGTGTTACTTACACCAGAAAATTAAGATCTTTTTTTGGTCTGTTCAGTCTCAGTAGGATGATGATAGTCAGTCATCAAAATTCATGAGGCTTTCAGTGTAGTGAAAAACTAACACCCTCAGTGCAAAAAAAATGACTGAAATCCTTTGGCCAACATATTAGCAATGTATGATGATGGCGACACACATTCCAAATTAAATATGGAATTTCCATTTCTTAATGACTTGAAAGTATGTAAACTGCAGCACTTGCAATTGATTCTGGTATTTGGAGTGGGAATGATTTGGATTTTGCAGTGTCTGTGCCTGACGCCTGGATGATGGTGAATTTAATTTCAAGCCCCTGTTTTTGCACATGAGCTCCCAGTGGCAGTTTTCATTTATATCAATGTATCATTTCTAAAGAATGCTAAACTTGATATCCTGTTTCAGATTAACAGGTATTTATTGGGAGTAGTATGATAGAAGCAAAGATTTTCTAAAATTCAACTTTAAAAGTGAGCATGTAAACTCAATCAAAACAGCATTTAGAACTTCTTGTCCCAGGTTAGTGACTCTTCATGCAGAACAGTTTTTTTCTTTTTTTTTTAAGTCATCTGCTTCAAGGACAGGACCTTTGATTCTAATCATAGAGTTATTGTATCTTTTTTCTCTCCTGCAGATGTAAGGTGAAAATAAGCTAGAAAAAAAACTTCTCTCTGGGACATGGATGTACATGGTTTGTTACATTCCTGAACCTACTATGTATGGTGCTTATTGACTGTATACTTTATTTGTTCTCCTGTGTGAAAAAAAAACTGGCTCAAAAGAACACTTAATGAGAACAAAGAGACAATGTACATTTGTTTAATGTGACATCAAAGCAAGTATTGTAGCACTCTGTGAAACAATAGGAAGCTTCCCTGTCCAAAAAAGAAAAAAAAAAAAACGAATGAAAGAAAAACAGAAAAGAAAAAAAAGACAGTTGAATGGATGGAGGATACCAAAAGTACTCAAAAACATGACAAAAATCTTGAGTGAATAGTGGATTTCTGTCAGAGCAGTCAACGGTGCTTTACGTCAAGAAATGTGCCTGCGTTCTTGATGAAGATGGATGGACGCTGGTGGACTTCAGGCACAAAAAAAGCAGGAATGTATGAAATGATCAAATGCCACGCAAACACTATAGAACAATACATCCTTGCTTGGTGGTGTTTTAAAAGTCTATACAAAAAAACCTTCTGGGGAGCCTTAAGTGGATTTTTTTTTTTTTTTTTTTACACCATAAAGTGATTATTAAGTTTTCTTTTTACTCTTTGCCTAGCTTTTTATTATCTCTTGGACTACATTTGCCAATAACACGTATAAAAGACTGGTATAACAATAAGCAGAACACAAAACATTATGGTATTTCTCCTAGTGGGATGCAAACTAATGAGATGTATTAAAATAAAAATGGTATACCTATGCATAATTTTCTAGACGTTTCTTGGTTTATGTTCCCCAACCTCCCCCGTAATTTAAAGCTATTACATAAAAGAAAAAAAAAAAAAAAAGAAAAAAAGAGAGATGTGCGTAAACAAATCATAGGATATCCATGCAAAAATCCTTTTTTTTTTTTTTTGTTTAAGACTTATGCCAGTTGCCTACTAGTGATATTGTGTTAGCAATTGTCATTCTTATCAGTATACAGATACTTTAATTTCACATGTTGGAGCTGTGTGAAATGTACAAATTCTTGTATCTGCATTGTATAATGTCATGGTGGCATGGGAACTACCTTGCTGCAAATATTTGAACAAAACCTAAAATTCTTTATTTTTGGTAAAATGTTATGCTTTATGTGTATTCAACAGAAATATATGTGTTTTTGTAAAGGTGAAGTTTGTATTTTTATCTAAAAATTAACAGTTTTATATACCTGAGAAAGCCTGCTATGTTTTCTTGAACCAAAAAAAAAAAAAGAAAAAAAGAAAAAAAAAAAGCATTTTGTGGTCATATTTTTGTAGTAGAATAGCCCAAATAACATCAAAATCTATTTTAACTATAGCAGGGCAGATAAAATACTCTGGCACCAGCTCCTGTATTTTCAAAGTGCCAAAGGATTAAATGTTCAGTTCCCCACAGATTGCAGTGGGAGCCACATGGATAAATCCTTCTGTACTGCTTTGGAAATTTAGGGCTGTGCCAGATATGACATGGCTACTCACTTGGCCAAAATCACTGCCCCACCCCAGTAGTTTGGATTATGTACCCTTTGTTTTACTTGGATTATTACATTGGATATGTAAAATGAGCTACTGGATTCTTTTATTTGTGAAACATCTACAAAGAGATGAAAGAGTTTTCTTAGTTTGGAACAACAAAAAAGTTTGTCTTGAAGACAGTGTTTCCACTCAAATAAAAATATCTTCAAATGTGAATGAACTGCAGAACCTTAAAACAGCAGAAGAGAGCAAGATTTTTAACCTTTCCATTTCTCTAAATATAGTTCAAACATTCCCCTCCTGTTCCTGTAGCTATGTCCAAATTCAACCAAACAAAGCAATGTTAGCTAACAGGCATTATTGGCTTCAGATGCTAATGCAGAGATAGAGTTAGTCACCGTTCTATTTTGTGATCATTTTCCCAGTGTATTTGTTGAGCACCAAAACTGGAAATACATTTAACTAAGATTGTCTGTGCTTGTTTTCCACTAAGTGTACTGTTCACAATGTTATGCACATGAATGTATGTGTCTGCGTTTGAAAAAGTGTATAAAATGTAATTTATATATTTATGTTTCAGTGGGATGCCAATAATGTTGCTCCGTTCCTTTTTTTTTTTTTTTTTTTTTTTTTTTTTTAAAAAAATCTAATAAAAAAAAAAAAAAAAAAAAAAAAAACCAAACATATATCCATTAAAATTGTGTAGATGAAAAGCATTATGTGACCCACTCAGACACTGTGCAGGTATGAAGGGATGTCAAAGTCACTTAAGTGGAATAGTTTGCAAAACAACTCTTGGAAAGAGTCCTGTGGTTGCACTGGCATGAGGAGTTCGTGTTTGGGTTTGTGGGCCAGCTCCTTGGGAGTGGCTCCGCTGGGTGTCCTGGAGCTCTGATTTCCATCACGAGGGAGTCTGGCCTTGTAGCAGAGTCTTGAGAGCAAAGCAAACCGAGAGGTTTTGTTGGTGCCAGCAAATAAACGTGTTATGCCAAATTCAGCACACCAGGAGAGAGTGAAGACTGAATGGGGGCTTTTCCAGCCGCCGTTTGTTTGAGGCTTGTAGCCTTGAGTTGATTTGGTTACGAGGAGTGAAACGCACACGAGTCTTTGTTGTCAAGCACAGTGCTCATACAGCACGCGGCAGAAAACACAAAAATCTCAGGGCTATGTTCTCAGCTACTGCAAATTGGCAAATGTTTCTGACTTCAGCTGCCCCCAAGCTAGTTTTCATCAGATGAGGATGCAGCCCATGGCTGTTGAGTTGCGAGGAGTAGTGTCACAGTGTGAGCATCGCTTCCTGCAGTCCAGCTGAGCTCTCACCCACCAGCCTTGGGACCGTGGCGGGTTGTGGGATTTAGTCCCCCTTCAAAGTGGCAGATACAACCAGAAGGAACAGTGGCATGAAAGGTTGTGGCAGGGGAGTCGTTAATTCAAAGTTAAGTTGGACATTTCAAGGGCCAAATCCTCAGCTGGTGTAAATCGCCGTCGCTCCGTTGCCTGCGATGGAGCTGTACCAGCTTACACCACTTGAGGGGCTGGTCCCTCATTCTTGCTCATCCCTTCCACTCCTCGGTCCCGCAGGGATCTCAGATTGTCGTGTACGGTCAGTGTAACCCTGTGTTCTCGAATACTTAAGCACAATAAGTGAATATAAGAATGAGTGTCAGACTTAACTTTGAATGTCCAAGCTCTGAAATGGTTTGTTTCACCATTGTGGCTGTAAATTAAACAGTTCTCTGTGCGTTTGTGAATGCCGTGTCATATCTTCTTCTGCTGTCTGCTGGAGGTGGACTCCCTCTGGACTTCTGATGTGCTGCATTTGGAGTGTTACAGGGAAGGGTGTGAGCAGCTGGAGCCACAAGATGTGTGATGGACAGCTCTGTTATTTGTGGGGTGGGGGGTGAGTAGGGGGCTTAATGGAGTTGAGAATGGTGGTTGTCAAAAGTTGCACTTTGATGCAATGCTTTAACACCTTGTTGGTTTTGTCCTTCTACATTGTAGGCAGCAGTTTGGGGGTGAAATGTTTTTCTGTTTTACGTTCTGCACTCATGTCCTCTGTCCGGGCATCCAGATCTTCTTGGTCTGATTATATCTTTTTCTGAGGTCTTGTCTGATCAGAAAAGACATACACAGAGGACTGCCCAAACCCAATGTCAGCGTTACAATATGGTGCATGATCACTGATTAGTCAATTCATTACATTTAATTCTGTGCTTCATCTTTCCAGACCTGTCTTCCAGTAGATTTTGTTGAGTGAAACCAAGGACTGTGTGCCAGTTTTCTTCCCTTTTCTCCTGTCCTCTGTCCTGCCTGGCATCTGCTTTGCTAAACAGTGCACAGTAACTGCAGGCAGTTGCTCCCCTCCCAGGTTCCCAGGCAGCTCCAGCACTTTGGTTTTGGGCTCTTTACTCTTGCTTGGAACAGCATCTTTGGGTCTCCTTCCAATGGGCTTCAGCATTCCACTAATGAGGTTCTCTTGCCTGCACCTCAGGTCCATGTTGCCTTTCTGTGGGCTGTTTTCCAGCTATTCTCTGCCTGACTTTCCCATCCCTCTTTTTCTGTCTCTCAGAAATTATTTTCCCTTCCTAAGATGTGTCTCATCTCTGTTTTCTCTCCTCCTGCCTGACAGAGCAGCCTTTGATCTGTTGGTCTCCAAATCAGTTGGTTTATGTAGGCGTGTGCCCTGAGAGCCTCTCTCCCAGACCCACAGGCCCATAACTGACACCCCACATGAAAGGAAAATGCTTTAGAGAAAAAGATTCATCTTTGCATTTGGAAAAATACTCACTGAAGACTCTTTGCTAAAGCTCTGTCCAATTCCAGCAGCAGTGTGACTCTGGAATAGTGGCACTGAAGCTGTTTCAGACATCTGACAGTTTAGTTAGGATCAGTGGCCCCATTTATGTTTTAATTTGAAAGTTTCAGATTTTATTTTGAAGTTTCAAAACTACCTCAGATTTGCACACTCACATATTACTGTAAATAGAAGGAAATCATGTTTGTAGGCCCCTTCCATGGCTTTGAAAATACCGTTCTGGATAGTTACCTGACCCTCACTTGGGCTGGAAATTGTGCTTGCTGTAAAACAGACACCATTTGGAGGTTTTGAATGAAGTAATTTCCTTGGTGTTTCTAATACACAGTTTGTACTGCTAGCAGATCTCAGAATCACGTAAACTTACAAGAATCCCTCTTAAATTTCATTTAATTGCAAGTAACAAAACCTATCGGTGTTGCATTCCTCAAAAATCAGCCTATGTTTTGTGTTTATTAGTCGATTTAATTACTGTCTGTGTTCCCACATTTCATTAGCAAGGCATTATTCCGTGTCCGAGCTTCTCTGTGCTGCTCTTTGCTGTAGCATCTCTGCGGCACAGCCTTGAGCTGGTTTGTGTTCCTGTCTCCTCTGAAATAAAGAACTATTGTTATCCCATTTTAGGCGAGACCGAGGCATGGAGAAAAGCCTGTGCAAGGTCATACAGCAAGGCTGTGGCAGAACCAGTGAGGGGGCTCAGATCTGAGTGCTCATCCAGTGCCCTAAATCACACGACCATCTTCCCTTTCCAAGGATGAATCCTTGCACCCTTAGAGCTAAATACTGAAAAGATTGAGGGTAAGTCATTTTGCCTAATTACTGTACGTCGGATACATGATCAAAAGCCACTGCCATATTGTCAGAGAGCATGGTGATTGATGAAAATCCATCTTTCTGCCCAGGCAATCAGGCAGCCTTTTATCCTGTCATGAGCCAGTCATTTCCTGCTTCTCTAAGGAGTCAGCCTTTCATGACTTACAGTCAAAATTATGCGCATAGGACAAGACTCAGATTTTATGGGAATTTACAAAAATTCAGTAGACAATTTTCATTCTCTTTCAGTTCAGTGTCATTCCTTCCTTTTATGGTGTGGGTAACATTTCCTAGGGGAACAGTTTTTATCATGGGCCCAATCCTAAATTTTTTTTCCCAGGCCCTAACATGGAAAAACACTTTAAGAGATGCCTGTGTTTGCTCTTCTTCAAACTGATGCCTGATCGTGCTCCTAGCGTTGGACTAACATGCCGTTGACCTCGGGCAAATGGAGCAGAGTTGATGCTTTATTTTATTTTTTAATTAGGGTGTGCCTTCCTGGCACATGATCCTAGTTGTGGGCTGGGGGTCTCTGTGCTCTCAGAGTGTTGAAGTATTTTGTAAGCAACCCCAAAGATGAAGTAACAAGAACTTGCATGTACAACTAGGAAAACAGCTGGGAGAGTTTCACTCCTGCTCTCTTGGAGGTTTCCATTTTGAACTACATGTTTGTTCATTTTGGGGGAAGATACTTCCTTGGCATGGGTGGATTCAGGACTGCAGTCCCTAATGCCAGTGAGCCCAATTTCAGATCATCTGTTTGGGTACCCCAGGAAACTTAAGTTGAAGACTCACAGTCGTACTGATAACAGACAGATTTGAGATGGCAGAAATTAATGAGAGCAAATTTCCTGTGAAATTTGGTAACTTTTTGTTTAGGGAAAAGAAAAGGAATTAGAAGGTAGGATAAACAAGACCAATGGCTCGATCGTTCTTTTTTTTTTTTCAGTTGTGGCATGCCACCTGTCCCTTTAGTCATCCTAATTACTTGCTGCATCAGGCTAAAGTGTGTGCTGAAGTAGCTCAGAATCACTGCAGCATGTGAAGAGTTAGGACTGGTTCTTGTTGAACTGCTGCCTACTACCATGGCATATGACTGTGAGGTGGGGCCCACAATCACAGTTGTAAATCAAAGAACAAGTCATAGGTTAGGTTCTGTTTTCCTTAGATATTGTCTCTAGGTTTGTTTTCTGTATGCTGGTCTCGAGTGACGTTTGGTGAGCTTTCCAGTTAGGTGGAAAGTCACGAATACCTTGTTCCCAACCCGAAGGCAAGGGAGTGCTTACTCTTAGTCTTGTTCATAACCAATGGATGAAATTCTGGGAGCATCCCAGTGATAGCATTTCTGTCACTTGAAAGTTTCATGTCCCATTTTTCCAGGGTTACTTCTTCCCATAGAGAGGGATCCAATCGTTTTTATGTTCAACTTAACAAAAGTCAAACATACTAGCAGGCCACCAGATCTGGCTTGGTTTGAGTTCTGAGCAACTCAGAATTTCTGTTTGGACTGATGCTTGTGCAAGCCAGATGTCTCCCAAGTTCTTAGATAAAATACACAAGGAAAGGCTCGCTTGAGTGCTTCTACGGAACAGAAGTTCACGTGTGAAGGCTGCAGTAGTCCCTCAAACCAGGAAACGAGGAGCCAAGTTTGTAACAAGTGTTACACACTCATCTTCAGATCAGACCTGGTGTTTTGGCCTCTGTGTACGATCTTTGATCCTGGATAATGAACCCTGCAAACTGGGTTTACTGCCCAGCTTTGAAATTCAGAGTAGCTGTTAGATCAGGTGTGCGAAAAGCAGAAGCACCCAGAGACGCAGTTGAGCCCTTAGTGCTTGAAATCCCCTGGGGATTTTGAAAATATCTTCATTCTTAAAAGCAGTCACAAATAAGTAGGAAAAAATCATTTTAAACACTTCTGAAGATCCCACCCTGGTTTATTTGGCAGGTGAAAAAAGGATCCGGAAGAGATACTGAGGATCACTCAGTGACAAAGTAGATGTTTGTAGAGAATGCTCATGCTTGAATCTTTCAGCAGTTAATTATCATCTCTACAGACCATAATACTGGAATACTTCACTTATCAATACATCAGGGCTTGGATGAACTTTGAGACGCATGAAAACGAGACACTCCTTAGGCCCATGGTAGCTCTGTGTTCTGGTAACTGATCAACCAATTACATAATTGGTCGGGGCTCTACCTTGCATGAGCAGATACAACTCCATTGACTTCTCTGGAGGTGACACTTACCTGAGAACTGACCCGAAACTCTTGCCACGGAGCAGATAATGGTTTCATATTTTGCTGTTTAGTGTTGTTGTAAAAATAGACTCATTTCCTGGAGCAGTTAGAACAAGAAAATAGGGAAAAGCAATTTCCCACAGAGACTCATCCACGCTGGAATTCACCGAGGACCCAGGATGTGAACATGTGCTGATAGAAAACACAAAACAGCAACTTTGTTTAGGGAAGCCTCTGACCTGTCAAAAATGCAGAGCATTTCTTACCAGACTTTTCCTTGGCAATTAGTGGGTAGAATTACTCATAGAAATTGTTTTGTTTGCTTGTAAGGGGAGAAGTAAGACATAAATTCAAGATAGCCCCTCTTTGACCACAAGAAAGACTCTATTCACAGAGGGCCCATGGGTGAAGTGCTGGGTGGCCTCAGCTCCCTTTGGGGATGAACTCAAACTTTTAGACCTCAGTGAAGTATGAAGAGCCCCTGCAGACGTGCTGGACATCCCTAGCTGGAATTTCCAGCAGTCTAAGGGATTTGGGCATCCATTTTTGATTCGTTTTTACATGACTCCCAAGAAACCTTTGTTCTGAAGAGAGACTACTTTTGACCCAACGATGTCACCATGACTTCTGCCTTCCATCTCTAGGCAGCAGCACTCAGACCTTGGGTTTCAGACATTGCAGATGGGCAGTGCCCTTCACTCCAGCCATGCTTCACCTTTCCTTAGCACTTTGGCTTTACATGTTTTTTCCTTATAAAGGTGGTGCTGGTTTAAGCTGAAGCCCAGGGAAGTTTCAAGAGAGCAGATTTCACCTCTGGGCCCTGCTCAGCTGCTGTTGGATCTGTGTGGGGCCGGAGGAGGAGGAAGGAGAGATGCTCCAGCATTCCCAGTGTGGGTGTGGGCTGAGGGCTTTATGCTCACACTCTTGGAAGTGAGGACATTTCTTGGTCCAAACTCACCCACTGTAAAGTATTCTGCTCAGAGGTCTACTTGGAGCCAGGAAGCTGCTCAAAAACCTGCTGAAGGTCTGAATTCCCCTTGACTGCAGGGGGTTTCCACAGTAAAAGTGGCAGCAAAAGAAGCAATTTATCCCAGACAGAGTGGTTTCTTCAACAGGCCGTGTAGGAGTCAGGCAGGTTAATGCTCAGCTTGTGTACTTCGCTGATTGCCCCAAATACTGCTTTTAAATCAAATTTTAACTGTTCTGGGGTACGTTTCTTGTAGAGGTGCTTCAGAAGAGCTTGCCTAACAGCTTGTATCCATTTATTGTGAAGAGCCTGCTGGCCCATCCAGAGTGGTTGGGCTATGCCTGGGTAGCTCACAGGGGTTTTGGGACCTTGCAGCTGAGGTTAGCGAGTGCGAATATTTCCCATTAGCTCCCCGCATACCCCGAGTTGTGATTCATCAAGGGACACAGTGCAAAGCTGAACTTGAGGCGTGTGAGGTGTCTCTTTGAAGTTCCTTGTGCTTAAAGCTGGGCATGATCTGAGTTGGCTTGCTGAGCTGAGGCCCTGAAGAGCCCACTGTGCTAACACAGCGTAGTTTAGCCTTTTCCTCTTAAGCATTGTCCAGAGTGATGTGAGTTTCAGAAGGGTCTGAAACCTTTCAATAAACCATTCCATGGGAATTAGGGAAAGCTTTAACTGTTCATTGTTTTTCTACCAGCAAGCTCAGCTATGCTGGAGAGCCCAGAGCTACGCCTGCCCTCTCTGGGCCTTCTCCTTCCTTAGTTTCTTCAGCATGTTTCTTTTCAAAGGCAAGTGGGAAAGAAAAATATCTTAAAATGGTACCTTAAAAAGGTGGGAAATTAAGCAGATCATATCATCTTGATTTCTTTATCTCACTTAATTAAGGAGAAGTTTGCCAATAGTGATCTGGTATTTCCTAGAACAAGCATATATGAAGAACACTTTGAGGAACTTCAAAAGAATTTTCAGGCTAGATCAGGAAAAGATAAAACCAGAAGTGGAAACTTCTAATACACTTTATGTTTCAGTACTTACAGGAAGTACATTGTTGCATAGGGTACTAATGAATTCTGCAGGAGGAGGTTTCCAAAAGAAAAACGAAACGGCACCTTCTCTATCTTAGAGAAAAGGTCTGAGGGCTCTTGCAGTTATGACAGATATGCAGTGGATATGTATGGTCATATCACCTGGAGAGAGTCTATCTCTGGCAAAAGGCTGCTTGGAGTTTCAAGTGTGTACGCTATTGAATTTCTGTAGCAACTTCCTGGTCTAGCTGTGAAGAGTGATAAAGGAAATGGTAAAAGTCTATCTTGCTTTCAGTTGCCCTGTTCTACACCCCAGAGAGCAGAAATGCTGCCCTGTGTGTCGCTGGCTGCAGGAAGCACGGCAGGAGCACACTGGGGTGGCTAAGGATGAACACATAAAGTTGGTGCTGATGTTCCCAGCCAGGTCGTGAAGCCAGCAGAGTGAAAATAGCAACGTGGATACTCAGATACACCAGTGACACTTGTCTGGAAAAATTGTTATTTGATGGAGTCTTAATTAACTCAAGTGAAGAAGTAATTCTAAAATCCTGATTTTGGAATCCCAGAGAGTTTAATGCTCTCAGAAATGATGTGGTGTGGTGGTACGGGATTGCTTGGCTAGTGTAAAGCACACAGAAATCCTAGGGACAGCAGGTAACAGTTTTGTGCTGTTTGAAGAGGTCCCTGTTGTCAGCAGAGCCCTCTGTGGTGCCTTGAGAGTGGAAGGGTTGTGCCCCAGGCTCGGCTCGAGGGTTCAAGTCCAGGTATGATCATATTATAGGCAGCAGGGCATTTCCATCAGGACTGAAGCACGTGGACATTTTTTTCTTGTGTACAGGCAAGATATTTAAATGTGGGGTTAGTTGCTCTTTGTATCTTCAGAGACCCAGATCTTTCTAAGCCTGTGGTCACTGTAAGGCAGTCTGACTGCAAATCCAGAGGCCTTTGCCCTTGTGAAAGTTTCTGCTCTTGCTTGGAAGTGAGATTCGGACTCCTGAGTTACAGAGATGCTTTTGCAATTGTTGTATCTGTCTTTCTGCTTCTTTATAAATCAACCTGCTTGGCCTGAGCTGAATGTTTAAATAATAAACAGCTGAAAGACAGTCTGATGGCTTCTTTCTGAGTGTTTCCCTTAGGGAGCCCTTGGGATCACATGGCATCTGCCCTGACCTTCAGGCCCTGCTTTCTGGAGGCTTTTTTACAATGCTAACAAACCTCACATTTTAACTAGCTGTTAAATAAGCCAGTCAGTGGTAACTATTCAGGAGAGGGATTAGAAGAGTATTCTTGCTGGCATACAAGATGGCTCTGTCCATGTGCTGGCCAGGGATGAAGGGCTGGAAAACTGTGGGGTGGAAGAGACTATTAATGTGATTTTCCACAACTTTCCTTGCAGCTGCATTTTTGAGAGGAGAGAGAGAGATGGCTAGGCTTGCAGTAACATGTTGTGCCGTCATAAATGCTACAGCCACCATCTGTTTCCAGCCCACGACTTGAAAGAAAACTGAGCAGTAATCTCATAATTCACATGAGCGTTTTACACTTGTGAACCCTTCCCAACCTTTGTCTAATAACGAGGGGAGTGCATGGTGCTAAGTTTTGTATTTTTCCCGTACGTATTAGTGTTTATTTGTATGTCTTTTCCTGTTTTGTTGTTTTGTGGGGTGTTTTTTGTCCACAAAAAAAAAAAAAAAGAGAAAAAGAAAAAGAAAATTCACTGGGAGGAAAATCAGACCAGTTCCACGGTCGAAAGAAACATGATAAAGGCAAAACCCCAATTCCAGTGATCTTGCTGGCAAAATTCTGCAGGAGGAGGTGCATTTAACATTCCTCACTGTGCCTGTCTTAGTTACTTGTTGATTAAAAGAGAGGAAGACATTATGAGGTGAAGAGGCAGGCTGCTGTGCTGCCCCTTCCCTGCAGAAACAGAGCTGCTACAAGAGCTGGACGTGCGCGTCTTAAACCTCACCGTCAGGGAGGATGGGAATGGTGGGTTGGATTTTAATGAAAACAGATTCTTCTGCTAATCTTTGCTCGGGGCTGGCCCTCCACAGGATTAAGGATCCCACCTGCTGTGCCAAAGACATGCTCAGGTTCGGGGCTGCTGGTGGGTGGGAAGAGCACAAACATGTGAGAGTGACTCTGGTGAGCGATCCCGGTGTGTCCTGGTGCGGTGCCCTCAGGGAAGCCAAAGAGTTGAGATCATTTAGTTGATGGAAATACTGCTCCCCTCCAGCCTGCAAAGCGAGGCCAAGCATCATTAAGGATTTCTTTCTGGCTGCTCTGCTAAACCAAGGGCTGCTGTTTCTCCGGGCCTCCTCTCACCTTTGGACCCAATTTGCACACCTCCTCCTACCGCAGCTCAATGAACTCTTGCTCTCCTCTGGCCTTAGGAACAATGGCTTTCATCGTCTCTACCAGACTGCAGGGCAGTTTAAGGATGAAAGGGCTTCTCGTTTCATATATCCCACTGCTGCTAGAGCTATAAATCATCGATGGACTGAATTTATAGCCAACTGCTACTGCAAGCAAGTGAAATTTATTTTGTGTTGTCGTACGTATGGTCGAACTGTCCAAGAAGTTGCCAAACAAAGAACTGAGCTGCTGCTGAGCAACCCATTCAATCTATTCTCATTTTATTTAAAAATAATAAATAACTGCCAATCAAAGGAACTTATTATGACATGTGCTGCCTGCTGGGTGATCCTCAGTATCTCCAGGATGTGTCTGTAAGTGGAAGATAGCTGCTAGCTGTTGCCAGGTCCAGCAGATACAACATGAAGTTCCACCAAGAAAAGGTTTGTGGGCCCGCTAGGGTTGGGGACAGGTTGAGGACCACCTCCTTTTTTGGCACTGCTTGCTGTTCTGAGCATGTTTGGTCAGGCAGCAACAGTGCCCAGAGGCCACAGTGACTTCTGCTTGAATCAGTGACGAATCTCCATTGACCTGTACAGAGCAGTGGCCCTTCTTCTGTCTCACAGTTTGCTGATGGGTGGATTGTTGGTGGATCTCTGGAAAGCTGGCCTGTGCCTGTTTTGGTGCCTTGTGATGGTGGTGAGCTAAAAAATGAGAGAGTAGAAACTCTTCAAGCTGCTGGGCTCTGAATCATGTATTTCTGTACGATTTGCTTACAGAGCCAACAAGCCTGAAAGGTTATTTTTGTATTTTACCCAGGCTCGTTAATTAGCTGGGGGTGTCGGGAGCTGTCATATTGAGTGGCCTTTCCCTGCTCACTCCTGTTGTCCTGCTGGATTCAATCCCTGCAGCCTCCCACCCCCTTGTCTGCAGTTTATGGCCACATCTGGAGTGTCTCCCTGCGCACGTGCTGGTAGGAGCCTCCTCCCTGCTGGCACACACGTCGTGGCTTTTGGGGTCCGTGGAGTTACAGGCATCCCTCCCAACACTTGTTTTTCCATGGGAGGGAAGGAGAGAAGGGGTACGGGTAGGGCAGTGGCAGGGAAGGCCTCTGACACGAAATTCCCAGGAACAGGATTTGCACATTTTATGACCGTTCAGATGGAAATGCAATGGAGCTGAATTATTCCTCCTTAATCCTGCTTTCTCACTTTCCTCCCAGCAGCCTCTTCCCCTGCAGTTTAGGTAATACAGAAGCTTATAAACAAATCCCACTGCGTGAAAAATAGCAAAGGGGGGGTTGGGGGAAAGGGACCTGGGTTAGGGCTGTGATGGATAGACAGGTGGAAGGCAGGCACCAGAAGGGAGGATGAATGGTAAAAGCCTTTGATGGAAACACTAAAGAGCTATTGAAAATCCGAGGGGTGGGGGGAGGGAGGAGAAAGAATAGCAGGAGGAGGGAAAGCAAGGGAGTCGTGCCCCCGTCCCCCCGCCCTCTTTCTCAGGATGTTGAAAGTATTTGTCCTTCGTTACAAAATGATTGAACTGCCGCCAGGCCAGGCCACCCTTCCAGCCATTGCACTGGGAAACTGGCACTTCTGAAAGCCTCGTCGCCTCTCAAATTTTATAGCTTTCCCTTTTTGTGGGAGTTTTTGTGTTGTGCTGTTTGCAGGATTGTTTTCAGATTTGCCGCGTATCAAAGGAGTTATGTTTTGTTTTTGTTGCTCTGACGAACACAGAATCCAGGTAATGAAAAGAAAAATTAAAAAAAAAATAAAGGAACATTTTTATCAGAATACCCAGCTGTCTGCCTTTTATTGAGTCAGAATTTCATGCATTTGGTATTCATGGTGCTTTTTGAAGGAGGAATTTCTTCCTACAAATAGAGCTTCTCCTTTTCTAATGTCTCTGTGTGCACAAAAGTGGTGCCTGTTCTTCACAGTAGTCAGGATGACCCTGTTGTATCATAATTAAAATGGATTTTGCATCATGTACGTGTAGACAACGGTGGGAAAAAATAATCATTCCCCTTTTCAGAATGGTTCCTGAAGCTCTGCAATGTCTTTGACCTGCAGGATCTACAGATGGGAAGAGCTGTTGAAGATCTGAGTACGAGACTGTTCCCGCTGCCAGAGGCTGCATTTGTACCATGTATTTATATGTGCATGTATTTATATAAGCCCGATGCTCGGAAAGGACCGGAGCCGTGTGTGTTCTTAATTAGATTTGGAGGTCTGCAGATGCAGCATCCACCCAGATTCTTGTTAGCCAGGGGAGGACCCAGGGCCACTCACATATCAGAGAGGTCAAGGAGCTGGCAGTGCCCTGGCCAGGGGGTGAGCAGGGGCCTGGCTGTCCCTGGGCAGGTGCCTGCTCTGTGTGTGGGGTGAGAGCACACTCTCAGGTGTGCTCTGTGCTTGTCCTCCTGTCCCACCGCCCTCACTGCGGCCCCAAGGGCGCTTCTCCGAGTACACAGTGCAGACAGTCAGCTGTCTGTTGCCTCCAGGATTAGATCCTGGGATTAGCTCTCAGATGGGCCATGCCATACAATTAAAATAGTCCTGGAAGAGCAGAGGGGCAATGTGCCACCCATACACAGCAGAGTACTGGGGGGCTGTGCTTGCTCACAGACCCGCTGCAGCTGAAAGCAAATCTCTCCACTAACATGATTTACAATGGCAATTTCCACCTAAACATCTCCAGTGCCTGGTCATATTCATGAGTTTGCGTTTGCCCCCGATTCCAAAAGAGCAGAAAGAGTAAGTGGTTCGCTCAAGGTTAGATGGGAGTCACTGGAGATGGTGCTCCACTCTCCTGCCTTCAGAGGAATTCGCTGCAGTGCCCAAAGCAAACAGCCCCTGCTGTTGCCACGCCGGACTGTGGCGTGTCATTCGCACTTTGTATCTGAGATGCTGTGTCTGGGTAGGTGTCACTGTCCTTGTGAACCAACTTTTAGTTCTGGAGCGTGGGTGAACGCTTGTCATCATGCCAGGATGACACAAAGTCTAGAAATTATGATGGCAATTCAGGTCATGGGATAAAGGGGGAAAAAATGCTGTCTCAGAAGTGTCCCCAGCTGGTGTCACTGCTGGTGATTATTTAAGATGCAGGACATGACTGTGGCAAGGATCAGGTTGTAGCTGATATGAATCATGCCTTGAAATAACACTTTCCTTCTTACATTGTGAAAATTACAGCAGTATGGGAAGTGAGAGAAAATGGGATTTCCCTGGAGGTTAAAGATTTTCCTTTAATCAGCTTTCATAATGTTAATTAAACGTTTGGAACAATGGCTGAGTCCTGGGATCCGCCCGCTCTTGCGTAACCATCTCACAATGCCGATTTCACTTTCATGTTTATTTGCCAGCACGATTCCAAGTGAGAGCTGAGCGAGATCTCCGCACCGAGGAGCTCCTTGGGGCTTGGGAAAACTCACCTCCCTCTGCTACCTCTCCTAGGGAGAGCAGACTCCAGCTCTCCCCTCCCGAGGAGGAGCAGCCTGGAGGGATCAAAGCACTTTGTCTGTCATCATCGCCCCATCTGCAAATGGGGCTAATAAAAACTTGCTGGTATTTTGAGGCTGGTGCATATAAATATGTAGCCACCCATATGGAGAAAAGGGTGTGTTTATAGAGATCAGTACATGGATACATCTATTCCGGGTAGGTAAGATGGATTACAGTGCCACTCGTTCCCTGAATTTTTCGCTCTTTCTGTAGCATTGTTGCCATGTGCCCGTGGGAGCCATGGTCCCTGGTCCTTTGAGCAGTGGGCTTAATATAACCTGGTCTCACATCTCACACACACACACACAGAGCTCTGGGGAAGAGAAAATTTGGGGAATGGTTCACAGGCAGGGCATGACATTGATCACCCCGGGGACCACACACCATGGGAATGGGAGCTGAGCCGGGCACATTTCCTGGGCCTCTTGGTGCCAGACTGGGACGTCTCTCCCGGTGGTCTGAGATGTGTTGGTGAGCCCCAGAGCTGGAGTAGCGATGTCTCAGAGCAGCCACCAGCCACACACGTGCAGGGGGTGCACACGCATCCGGAGCCACAGCCTGGCCACTTTGTTCTTCAAGTTAGAAAGGACTTGCTTCAAAAATAAAGTATTAAAATGTACAAATGTCGGACATTATCAGAAAAAAAAAAAAAGAAAAGAAGAA
>VZRR01008586.1:37343-163865 GCA_013398015.1 Oreocharis arfaki
TTTTTTTTTTTTTAAGCCGCAAAGACGAAAACAAAAAGCGGGGAGTGCAGGGGCAGCTCCATTTTCCCATTGTACGGGGCAGGAGGGGCACCTCTATCCGTGCGGGCTCCTGCTTCCCTGGCAACATGCTCCCATCTCTGCGAAAGCTGTTTAAATACGCCGAGCCGCGCAAACTACGCGGCGCTTTCCCTGTTGACACACGCCTTTGTGTGCTCCGAGGAGGAGCTCTGTAAACACCGGTGCTGCACGGTTCGTATGTGACTTATTCCTGATTCATTGGCTCGAAATTAGTAGCCCCGAGGCACATACCTTTCGTACAGGCAGGGAAGGGATTGCCTCTTCTCCCCGCCTCTGGAAACTTTGACCTGCTGGGATCACAAACTGTAGGAAATCTCAGAGGCGAAGTCCCAGGTACCGCCGGCAGTAAAACCTGGGAGTAAACAGATTAGATGTGTTTGAAAGACATTTCAAGGGAGCTTGGGCTGTCTGGCTCGGTTTCCCCACGCCACAAGCGAGATTAATTTCAAGACTGATTTTGGTGGCATGAAGGCTTCTTCCTTAATACAGGAATTGGCTGTGTAATTTCTATGTGTATATATATATATCTATATATATCTTATTTTCCTCTTTGGCAGCAAGGAATTGAAACTTCTCCACACCCCTTTGATTAGCACAGGAGTGGCAGGAGGGATTTTTCCTCTCTTAGTCATTCTGGGCAACCTTTGAGCCCAGGTTTTCCACCCTGTTCCCATTAGGAAGCTGCAGAGGCCACACGAGTGAGTTCCTGGCCAGCTGGGAGCCGTCAGCTGCCTTCAAAGCCCTGGCCAGCCCTTCTGTGATAAATCTATGGCGAGGTGTGTAATGCACATGGTATCAGCCCTGTATCCCACACAGTTCCTGTCCCAACAGGGATGAAAGCTTTTTTAAAAACAAAAGGGGAAAACCTATTTCTTGCAACTTTTAAGTCAGTTTATGGAGCGGTCAAGAGTGTTAGGGTTGGGTTTTACTCGGCTCTATCCGAGGGCTGCTGGCTGTAGGTTTTACCAGCCTCTCACAGGAGTGAGGTGACAAAGCCCCAAAAGCTGAGCTGGTCCCTCCCAAATCCTCCCTTGCAGACAGCAGAGTACATTGTTGATTTACACAAAAAAAGAAATGCAGAATCCTCTCAGCCCATTTTGGGCTGAGACAAATGAAGATTTTGTTGTCAGTCTGGCTTGGGCATCACCTTTCCAATTCTCTTTTGTTTGGTCTCTCAGTGATTCATCTCTCCATTTCAGCTTCTCTTTTGTTTGTTCCGTAATTGCTGGCTTAACCTGGAGGCATGAGGCTTCCTTGTGGAAACATCAGCAGGCTGTCAGTCAGCCACGGAGAGGTGGTACAGCTGGTACAGTCCTTCCTCCCTCTCAGGAGTGAGTGAATCATCCCTTGAATATGCAATATCATCCAGGACAGGAGCCAGGATTCTCAACAGGCACATGAATTCCAGCATCTCTGGAAACATTATTTCCACATTTTGGGCAGACTAAGAGACAGTAAGTAAATAAGCAAGCTGTGGCATTTGCAATCTCTGTAGTTTTATTTAAAGTGACTGCCTGTGCTCGAAATGCTTGTGTGGGTATTAAAAACACAGAGAGAAAAGCGTGTATCCTTGATCTGATCCTGCCCAAGGCAGCTTCAGGGTATGGCCCATTTAATGCCATTGAGCAGTCCATTGAACAGTTAAGAACCCACCAGAAACAGTAACTGGCTGCTTTCCTCCCGAGCACTCACATGAACCAGCCCATCCCAAACCCTCTCTGCTGCTGGCCTCCGGGTTTCTCCTTTGGAGCTCTGTCCGTGCTGGCTCTCGGTCCTGCAGGGAGTTGTTTCCCACTGCCCTCGCACAGGAGCAGTGAAAGGCACACGGGCGCCCTCCCTCAGCTGGGATCTTGCTCAAATTGTCTCCCCTCCAAGGAAAAGACCAATTTCCCATGGTTTCCTGGGCAGTAGGCGGGATGCAGACAGAGATCCGGGGAATATTCACTGCATCAGCAGGTAGTCCATGACACAGCATTTCACAGCATCAACTGGTGTTCCTGAGCTCTCGTGTGCTGGGTTAATGAATCCAATAAAACTGCACCTGAGTGAACATAAAATGAGGTTTCACTGCTGAGTGTGTGAGAGATGCAGTGGGAAAAGAACACTGCTCTGACTGAGCTGTGAAACACCTGCCAGGAGGGCTGTGATGTGGTTTTCCCTGCTCTTATTAATACCAAGAGCCAAGACTTTTTCTGCTTCACTTTCGTGCCAAGGTTACAGCTACGTGTTAACCTTCATCAGTCCTTCTGATGATAGCAGTGAAAGCGAAATACCATTAAAATTATCTTCCTATATGTTTAAACCACTCTGGCACTTTCCCAGGCAGTGTTTGTGCCCCTGTTTATGCTGCAGACCCTGGTGACCCTGGAATACTTTTATTTACGACAGCATAAGCATCATTTCCATGGCAACATGCTTTTCAAGCTGCAGATTGAGGATTGCAATTTCCTGAGCAATAGAACAAGCAATGGTGGATTTTTTCCCCCCTCTAATCAGCTAGTAGCAACTTTCATGTGCAAAACGACCAGCCACGACAAATCAGTTAAAAGCTACATTATCATCAAGGCAATTTGAAAGCTCAGCATGGTTAGCCTAAAAATAAAAGAGAGTTAGATCCGGTTGTTTAATGGAAATGGAGATCGTGCGATGATATCCTCGCTGCTGCTCTGGTAAATTGGCTCCGAGGTGCTCTGCAATGCTGCCGAATGAGGAGCAGAGCAGTTCCCTTCACTGCAGTGACACATCACTTACAGGAAGACACAGTTATAATCCTATATGGCTTCAGACAGTGCTTTCCCATATTGGAGGACGTGGCAAAGCCTGTTTGAGAGCAGCCCAAGCTATCAGCAAAGGAATGTTATTAACGGGGATGTTGGTTAGCAGCTCGTGTGGAGCTGCACTTGGTGGGGTGGAGCTGCTCCCCGGGATGGAGCAGCCTCCAGGGCACACAGAGGTGCCAGCACAGCCCTGGGGACAGAAACGCCGAACTGACATGGGGAAACATCGCTCAGCACTGCTTCCCTCCCCAAAATAAGTCTTCAACAGCGGTTAAGTGCTATCACTCCACAAATAGGATCCCTGAGGGGAAGAAAGATGCGATGATGTGCCCGAGGTTGCCCCGGCTGACAGTCAGAGGTGCTCCCTGGAGTCCAGGACACCCTCCTGTCTGCCAGGGGCCATGAGCCATCTATCAGAGTAGGGCGTTTGAAGGCTGGAGCTGTCTCCTGCTCAGCCAGCTTGGTGCCCAGCACTGCTGGGACCATCACTGCTCGCTGGAGAGCAGCACTTTTCACAGCTGCTCTTCTCACCATCCCTCACTGGCAGAAAATTTTCACTAGAAATACTGCCTTAAGGAATTCAGGGAGAGGGGAGGATTTTCTTTCCTGTTAGATTGCCCTTGAGAGCGAAGAAATCTCCCTTCCTATTCGAGCAGGATTTGATGCTGGCCACGCCAGGTCCAGGAAACTGCTATGTACCAGGATGGGTGTGCTCAGCAGCGCTGCTTCACACCTCTCTATCATCAGTTACTCATGTCTCTGAGTTGCAAGTTAGGCCTCAATGGTGACACGACAGAATTATCACAGGCAAAAGTCATAGTAGGAATCATCTCGGAGAAAATAAGTGTTGCTGCTGGGTTCCCCCCCCTCCCGATTTTTTTGGGGGTGACAGGTAAATAAATATTAAACTACATTGTGTAATGGTAAAAGTACAGTCTAATTGATAAAAAGCATGTTCACACCGATTTGCTTTGGGCCTCCAATTGTTTTGGGGCAAAACTTGCACTGCTTTGAAAGCATTAGGGCAGCAGAGGTGCCTCCAGGTTCAGGGGACCCCCACATCTTGTGAGGTACAGCTGGCCATTGACTGTCCTGGTGGAGGCTGAGGAGATGCTGCTTTCAAACACCAGCTTTGCCATGGCAGGGCCTGTGAAGTGTTCTGGGATGTTAGCTGATGGACCAGGCACGCTGCAGACCTCAATGTCAAGAGCTTCCAGAACATCAGGAGCTGCAAGGAGCCCTGCACTAGGTGACGTTTAAGGGTTCCTTTTCACCCAAGCCATCCTGTGATTCTGTGACTAAAGCCACTGCCTACTGCTGTGCAATGCCAGCCAGAGCATCCCAGCACCCTCCTCCCTTTGAAGTCAGTTTTCAGACTTGATTTGGAGTCTGGGCACCTGGGAGAGGAGCTCAGGCAGCCGCTAAGCACGTTCTGCCCTGGGGAGAACGCTCACCCTCACGCTGGCCGGCGATGGGAGAGCAGGAAGGGTTTTCAGCCTGCTCTCGTGGTTTAGACTTGAACTTGGAACTGTTTGTTTTTGCTACGCCACCCCTTCCGCCCTGGTTAATAGTCAACTTTGAAACCCAGCTTTATGTCCCATGTTTGATTTACATTTCAAATGCAGGGCCAGCAGGGCAGGCTGTCTAAATCACTTGTCAGCACAAGGGAAGGAGGTGACACAGTGGGAGGAAAAAGCGAGAGGCGGCCATGGCCCAGCATAAACGTTCAGGCAGCTGGGCAAAGCTGTTACTGGGAGAGTCCCCAGCAAGCGACAAATGCTCACCTTGCTCAAAGCTTGGGGTCTAACCCAGGCACCACACAGGGACCAGCTTGTCTCCTTTGATTTACGCTCCGTTCCTCCAACTCTACAAGCCTGCATCCTGTTTTCCTTCTCCTCTGCAGCTGTACGTGGAGGTGAGGGCTCAAACAGAGCCAGCAAGAGGAGTTTCTTTTGAAACCAAAAATAGCCTGTCATGATTTTACTGGTTTTTTATTTTTTTTGGTCAGCATGTCGCAATGTTAAATTTATCACTGAGATGGCACGCAGGAAGCCTCTCTAATCGCCAGTCGGAGGGCACAGGGCAGAGCGAGTTCACCGGCCGCTCTCGAAAACCGTCTGGCTGGAAATATCATTTTCAGCTGCTCTTTGATGAGGTAACATCAAGGAGCAGAGCGACTGCACACACCACCCGGGCCACTGCCAAATGGTTTGCAGGGCCGGTCAATGCCGCATTGAGGGAAGGGGAAACATTTGCAAGATCGGTCAAAAATGAATTAGATGTGTTTTAAAGCAATTCCTGTGCAGACTGTTTGCTTGGAATGGCACAAACGCGATCAGCCTGTCCTTAGAGACCTTCTCGGGCTTGACCTGATGGATGTGGTGGTGCCTAATCCTGCCCTGATGCTGCTGCCTGGGGTTGCTCTGTGCGTGTCTCCACAGCTCATCAGCAGAGTCCTGCTGGCTGCCACACACTGCCCTGGTGCTTTTGTACAGCAGGACAAACTCTTCCTTTCGTCTTCTTGAATCAGACACGAGATCCTTGGGCTGCAGAAGGAACAGCCAGCCCCTCGTGGAGATGGCAGGTGGAGGAGCCAGTGTGGAGGCACAGCCCAGCACCATCAGAGGCTGGTGAGAGCATCGTGCCTCTCCAGTGAGCCCACATTCGCCCCAGCTTCCCAAGATTTTGCTGGAAATAGCTACCTCTGCTTCTTGCAAGCGTGTTAAAAACTACCTGCCAGGTTCAGCCGATGTAAATCCCCATAAATTCGTTCAGCAGCCTTGTTCCCGGAGAACTGCTGCTTAATGCTCTGTTTCTTCATAGCTGCAATTTCTCTCAGTTTATTTTAATGTAGGGCCTTGCTCTCAGTTTCACCACACACATCCTCTCTATTGCCGAAAAGACACTGATGAACATGAGCTGTGTTACCAGAAATCACATTCCTGTTCCTGTTCCTTGGCTCATTTCTCTCTCATTTCCCTTTGCCTTCCTATTTTAAGACTGCATGCATGACATACCTGTCAGCTAGATCCACTCAAATATTTATCCAGTAATTTAATCAGTGAATTTTATGGTACATTGCTAACTACATTGATGATTTTCTCCTCATTCACGTAGCTTGGGTTGAGGTGTGTTAGGGAGCTGGAGGGCTGTGGGTTCATAGGGGTTTGTGAACTCAGAGAAGTTTATAAACCATTAAAAAAAAAAAAAAAATTCTCCTTTTTTCTTGCATCCCTGAGACCTGTGAGATCAGGGCTGTGTGCTGTGCTTAGGGGAAGGGGAAAGCTCTGGAGCCTTGCTGGGACTGGAGCATCAACGTGACCCCACATGAGCCTCAGCTGGGGCCAACTGCCGGCACATGCCGAGGGAAAAGCAAACAGAAAAGGGGCAGAGTCCGCTGAAACTGGGAGTGAGGGATTTTACCTTTAAATTTCAGAGCACACCCCCTTTTTCCCCTCCCTCCTAATCCCCACTCATTCAGGAGACAGAAACTAGTTTTTCATAGGGAACTATCCCCCCCCAAAGAAAGCTCTTAAGCCAATCCCATGTCCCTGGCTAGAACAGCTTTAGGAGATACACCAAAGCTTCAGGCTGTGCTTTTGAAGCCTACCTTGACCCCAGGCTGGAGCTCCCCAGAGCCAGGCACCATGGCTGAGCACCCCACAGCCACCCTGCTCAGTGCCCCAGGGCTGGTTAACCCCGGGCTCTGGTTCTTTGGCCAGCCAGCCCTTTCCTCACGTCCAAACGGGGCCTCAAAGAAAGGGAGGAGTGAGAAGCAGCACCCTTTTATAGTGTGAGTAATGGCTCAGCGATATGTTCCCCCGGGGCAAGGTATGCTCCCCACGCCGGGGATTTCAAAAGAAGTTTAAAAAAAAAAAGGCAAAGAAGGAATGAGGAACTAACTCAACACACCCTGTAGGTAGGTTCTGGCTTCCCAGGGGAGAACTGGAGTACAAACTTCCAAACGGTGCTTAACGTGTTATAAACAGCTTTTCCTTCTTCTTTTGCCCCTTCCCCAGCCTGAACCCCTGTTTTCTTACAGGATAATGCTCTACCTTGACAGGATGAGGGAGATGTTGTATACTTGTAGATAGAGATACTTTATCACCCATTTCCATTAATAGCTATTAAGAATAGGGATAGAAACGATAATCTCCCTCTGTTGCATCCTGTGCCCAGTCTCCAGGAATCCTGTTACAGAATGTTTGAAACATCCCTTGGAGGATGGATGGATGCAGTCGCCCCCCACTCATTCCTGGCTCTGGAAGCAGCAGCTCTGCTCACCACAAGCACTGGATTTGGCTCCAGAGGTTCAGGCTTTTGCTGGAGGGCTTTGCTGGGCTGGTGTGCTTGATATCTTGCAGGATAGGGTAGGAAGGCAGTGGGAGATTGAGGGTTTTGTCGTGTTCCCAGGAAGGTTCAGTGCAGAGTTTCATTGATTTGTGTGGAGGAGAAGCTGACCCTCACAGTTTGCACAGCTGGGAAAGCAGCCTGGGAGATCCCAGTGTCCTGTCCTTTCCTCTGGCCATTAGGTTACACTCCTTGGAGAAATATGGGACACGGGGGAATTTACACTCTCCTACAGCCATGAAGGCTGCTCTAAAAAAGAAGCAATATTCTTATATAATAACTAAATCTATAATAAATGCATAATAATGTGTATCATCAGTGCATCAGAGTATGTGCCAGGCTGGACACAGTGCCTTTCAGAACACCCTGGCAGTTTCACTGAAACAGCAGATAAGTGGAGATTGATACAACCTTGTCAGAAGTGTGGATATTTTTTTTCCCCTGTAATACCTGCACTTAGCTGAAATTCCACAAGTGACTGCATTTCTCTCGGGTATACCTCCTACAGCAGTGGCATGAGGCCTATTAGTAAATAACTTCAAACTTACTGAAATTCAAAGCATTTTCAGTACACCTGTAACCTCCAACAGTTCTGGTTAATTGCTGAAGTGACACTGCATTCACCTCTCAAACAGCATGAGCTGATTTTAACCAGAATATGAAGATCAGAAGATGAAAAATTTTAGGCTGGAGCATCTCTTCCTAAGACTCTTGCAGATGCAGTCAGACTAGGTAGCTCAGCATGCCCTGGTTCTCTCAAAACTCTTTGATAAAATTATAATAATAATTGTAGTATATTAGTTAGTCCTCAGGGATAGCTCCATTTTCCATTCATGTAACCTTTACTGCTTTGGGATGCAAGCTATTTGTCTTGGCAGCCTGAAACAGCCCATAACTTCACCATGATAACCATTTTTAGTTTGGCCTGTAGATGTATTTTTTTTTTCCTTTTTCAAATCCATCTGTCCTGAGAAGTCGAATTCCTGATTTTATCTCGAACCACCCACCCTCTTCACTTACAAAGGAGACCTTGGAACAAACCCCCATCCTCTTCCCTTGCTTTTTGGTTATTCCTTGCCTCATTCTCGAAGAGATTCATGCTTCTGTTTCACCGTGTCTGGGATAAATACTTCTGTCCCTGGAATTTCTGTTCTCTGAGGTTCTGTATTTATTACCTCGCAAAAGCAGCAATAACAGCCAAAACACTTTTCTTGAATTTACAAGTTTTAAGAAGAAGAAAAACAACCCAGAAATCATTTTCCTGCCTTGACAAAGCTGTTGATGATGGGTGCACGCATGAGAAAAGAAACCAGCTCTTCCCCCATCCTTTTCTATTCTTTTCAGAGGAAAAAACAGCGAAAACATCTCTGCTAGAAAAATCATTCAGTCTCCTTGGCAGTGGTTTGCCATTCAGCAGGTTCATTCAGGCTGTTTTCATGGGTGATTCTTTTTTCAGATGTCCAGCATCCAAATATAGCAGATGTGGATGTTTTCTGCCTTGGAAAGGAGAAAAATAGTCATTTTGATGAAGACAGTGGGACTGATGCAAAACACAGAGTGAGACCCAGCGCCTGGTGAGAGCCCTCAGCTGATTTTGATCTTCACGTTGTCATGGGGGCAGCAGTGGGGAGTCTGTAACTAATTTATAGAAGAGCATGGGACTATTCCATGTTGCCCTAGGTTCAAGTTCAGCCCAGAGTCTGCGCGAGGTGGGAGGGACAGAGATCTGTCTCTTCCCTCTTCTTTCGGAGCGTGTCCCCCCTGAGCTACACAGCCTTTGCACCACGTGCTCTCATCAGCTGCCCAAGTGCAATTAGACCTGAGCAAACTCAGCCATGGGGGAAAGAGTTATGCTGAAGGATTGTCTTCGGAGTGCTGTGGAAGTGGCAGCAGTTTGAGAGACACTGGGAAAAACGCCTCTGGTAAAACGTGTACTTCTTCACCAGTATTTTAGGCGTAGGCACAAAATGATGTTGAGTGTTTCTTGCTTCCCACAAAGTGCAAAGCTGTTCCTTTAGGTTCATCCCAAATCCTCTGAGTGACTAATTCCCTCTCAGAGTTAGCAGGGAGAGACACGCTGGTCTGTGATGCAGACTTAGCGGGGATTATTTGGTTTATCACCATCAGCTTTCCTACGCTCCAGAGCCACTCCTATTCCCTGCCAGATGTGCAGAGGTGGGCCCAGCATCTGGGCGGTGCCTCACCAGACCCTCTGGGTCCTCACTGACAAACACCTGCAAAAATGCTTTTAATCTCTTTGGTTTGGCTTGTCACAAGGCCACAGGGAGCAGCCTCACGGGCTGGATTCAGTTACCTGGGCTCCCACTTGGCCATCCCTGGGGGGCAGTCAGGGGCTTTTTTGGGTTTTGGCCCTCTGCCTTCTTGAGGGATTTGTGTAATCACCCATTTTGCTGACAATCAAGATTGTTCAGCAAAGTCTTCTGCCTCTTGGGAACCCATGTATAGATATTCTTCAATAACATTCAGGGTTTTTCCTCTGGTTAGTAACAGAGCAACATTAAAATAATTACTATTAATGTATTGTATTAGTAGATGCCATGTATTATTGTCTCAAGATATGAATATTAATGAGTTAATGTTAATTTCTAGCTAATTAACATCAAGTTTCTTTGGTTATAACCTCTGCTCAGTTGAACACTGTACAGCTTCTGGAAGTGAGGTGTGAAAAAGACTTGCTATATCAAAACTTCTTTAAAATTTTTTTATTGTAATTACTATTGTTTTCAACGTCCCAGTCTGAAGAGTATTGGACTGATCTCTCCTGGCAGAACTGGAATGTGTCCTGTGCCACTGGAAGGAAGGCTACTGTCTGAGTACAAACACGCCACATTTATTTAAATCTCATTTCCTTTCCCCGTGGTTACTCCTAATTCAACACCATAAAGGCTTTGCCTCCTTGATGATGTCAAGAAAAAGCCTTTGGTTTAAGCCTGCTCTGCCAAGCCAGTGACATAACCCAAGCTGCCAGATATCTCTTTCCTCATACACAGGTGTCATTCCTCTGGATCTTTCCAGTTCTACTGCTGAAGTGTATCCCATTTATTCTGGTTATCTAGAAATCCTCCCTTCCCCTCCAGCCCAGTCCACCTTTCATCCCGACCATCTGGAAGACTGCTGTTAGGCAATGCTATCTTGGTCTAATTTGCAAGAAATAATTGATTTATTGCTGCTACATACCTTCCCTGATTTTCCTGGACATGGCAGCAATACCAGGCCGTCCTGGTCTTAAAGAACTTCGTATAAATTGCGTTCACACGCAACATATCTGGGCGATAAGGGGACCTGAGCTCAAAGGAAGCCGCGCCATATCTCAACTCTCTGGAGTTTTGAGAGGTTTATTTTAATAATATCCTGACTTTAGCATATACAATCCATGGTATTTGCCATGGCTTAAAACAACAGCCACAGGAGGATCCCGTCGTACGTTTTGCAACCGGTTCTCACATCAGCAGAACGCTGATCCTGCATGGAATTCATTCCACATTTTATTCATTATCTGAACGAGTTATCAAGGCAGCTCTCTGCCTGGCTGGAGGTACCAGCACAGTGCAGACAGATTTTTTCCCACAGAACTCTCCGAAGCGATACTGTCAGCATGGCTATATTTAATGGGCTCTACCCATGCAGTCAATCTCTCAGTGCAGAAGAAATAGTTTACAGTCTCTGAAACTCTACACTCCTCTCTGCCACGGAGCAGGAAAAAGTAACATCTACCGTCATTCCTTTTGCATGTCGCTGGGTCCAGGGGGAAGGGAAGGATAATAAGACAATGAGGACATTGAAAACAATATTTTGAGAGGCAGAGCAAGGCGAAAAAAAAGAAAGAAAATAAAATCAGTACTCAGCATCTGCAAGCAATCTTTAACCACAGCTAAAGGCTGCCTTTAAATTCACATGTGTCATGCTCTTCTTACCTTTGCTTTAGGCTTAGTTTAGAAATAAGCCGTGATCTTCTTTGTATCATTGCTATTGCTGAGTGAAGAGTTAGGACAGAGACTGTTGCATGCAGAGAGGTTTCCCCCCAGTTAAATGCCACTAGGCAGAAAATAACTGACATTTTGGGAAGATAACACAGGGCAGCATTGTGTGCTTCGGAGCTCTGTGCTGCAGCCCTGCAGAGCGCCTGAGAGAGCTGCCACAGGCATTCAGGTAAAGGTCGTTCATGCAGAAGTGATTTCCGTGAAATAAAATTGCCTGTTTGACAATTTTAAAAAGAGGTTTGGCTCTTGAATATGGCAGAGAAATGTCACTGCATGCTGGTCAGGGGGCTGGGGTAAGTGGCAGGGTAATGGTGTGACCTTCCTTTCACATGTGAAATAAATCTGCTGGAAGAGGGGTTGGTGAGTGATGTCTGTGAAACCCTGGGCTGGGGAGTGGGAAGGCTCCACACTATACATGGCATGAGAACCATGGAGGGAGAACAGTCATTTTAGTGAGGTTTGGCAGGATTTACCTCCAGAACCATGGCACTGATGAAAAATAAAATGACCAGATGAGACAGCACAGCTGGATGGCAGTGACAGGAGGGATGGAGAGCCCTTTACCTGGGAATGAGCAGTGGCACAGCCGTGTCGGGCAGCTCATCACGACAGAAAATGCAACTCAGCCGTGGCTGGAGGAAGGCCAGGAGCTTATATGAGACATCTTCTATCTCTGTAAGTCCAAAACCTTATTTCCAGGGTCTTATTCTTAGAAGTGCTACTAAGTTGGGAAGTGTAGAGGTCTTGAAATACAAACACGTAAAGGCTACCTTATAACTCAAAGCTTTAGGATTGATGTTCATCACTTTCTACCGTGCTGTATGTGGCAAGTGTGTACATTCCTTTTTTAAAGTCATAAACGACATAAATTTTAATTGTCCAGGTCAAGATCTGCTCTTCTACAAAGCACAGGTATAAAGTTGACTGCTCTTATGACACAGTTTAATTCTTAACTCTTCAGCCAGACAGGAAAAGATCCAGAGTCTTCTTGCCCACTATGTCCTACTCCTCCCCTCCTTTATGAAAAAAATACCAAATGTGCAAGTTATAAATAACACAAGTTATCTAACATTTCACCATATAAGGAATGAGCAGAAGTGGAAATGCCGATTTCTCTTTTGCCTTTAGCATTCAAATGAAATGGACAACGTAGCAAACTGAATATTCCCAGCTTAAATGGTTTGTGGGTAGTTCCGGTGTCCCGCTCCGAGCTTTGCTGGCCCCTTTGCTGATGATTCAACAGCCAGGAATCAGAAGTTTGACATTACACTCCTAAAGCAAAATGGTCTCTGACCAGTTCGAAAGGAAGTGACACAGGAGTCCCCGGCCCTTGTGCTCCACCCTGTGTAGGGGTAGGGAGCACACAGGGAAAGACTCTCTGTAAAAACTTCTGGGGCATGTATGTACTCGCCAGAGACTGTCATGAGCTCAGCAACTCCATCTTCACTGCTGTCTTTAGCCAGAGAAGGGATATTTTGAGGGCAAGTACAGGCAGTTAGATCTGTTGTCATATAGATTAATCCTGGGGTAAGGTTTGAAGCTAAGCTGGAGCTGAAATTGGAGTCTGAAGTAACTGGTTGGTTTGCACCACTTTTTCCCTTATTAAAGGTGTCCTTCCAGACCCGTTTCCCCCATGAACAGGAGCTGATCTGGTTCTGGGAAGCAGATTCCTTCCCTCTGTGCTTCTACTCTGGAGCCTGAACTGGCCTCCAGTTAATTCATAGAGAATTGAGGAAAGGGATGAAGATATGAAGCTGTTCTGAGCCTCTCTCTCTCTCATACAGGGAGATATCAGCTACTGAAAAGCAGTTTTGTATCCCCTGGTAACACCAGGCTCAAGGAACGTTTCACAAATAAGGAATCTGGCTACCTGGTCATTAACAGCCCAGTGCTTGCTTACAGTTCTCTCCTGCTCTATTTGCTCACAACCAGGTATGAAAACATTCGTGCCAGAAAACAAAAATAGTGGGAAAATTCGCTGATTTGGGAAACAAAGTGAATTAAAGCAATGAACCACAGTCCGTGTTTTTTTATACATATACAGCAGCATAAGGAAACTGTGGGAAGCTAATTTGCAAGCCTGTTTACTGAATACCTGGAACAACTCCCATTTCCCATTTAAATTAGCTACAGGAAGCCAAGTGTCTAATTTGCCTCTCCAGTACCTGCTTGTTCCACTCATTTATGTCCTTACCCTCATGCATTTAGCAGACCATCTCTCCTGGCATTTCAGATGTTTATTGCTGCATCTATAGTCTGTGGAAGCCTTTCCAGGGGGAAATAAATGCAGCCTGCTAGCAGACAGAGCTGGCTCTGTACCTGCCATGCACTTCACAGGCACAAACAGATATTTGGAGTCAGGAGAACAGCAGGTCAGGGTTGTAACATCCAAAATCCCTGGGCCAAAAACAGTATGCAGCTCTTGCAAAGGCAGGGAGTGAGGAGCAGCCTCCTATCTATGGTCAGTGCTAAACCTGTTCTGTATCCGGAGAGCTCTGGCTGCCCAGGGTTAAAGCGAAAGGTGCCCAGGCAGGGTAAGAATGGGATTTAAAGTATTCCCTTCCACTCACAACAGCACCTCAAAGCTGCTCTCCAACCTCACCTGCTCAGGGCTGCGGAGAAAGCCTTTTGTGCCATCAAATTTGTTGTCTCCTTGGAAAAGAAAGGGTCGCGGCTTCGGCTGTGAGAATTGCTCATGGAAAATGGTCCTGGGTTTAGTCCCTGTGCTCCGGTCTCCAGGGTCTGTGAGCTCGAAGGCTCAGCTGTGCGTCTCTAACCAATTATGGGCTGTGTCAGCACTGCAGCTTGCTTTTCCAGAGGCAGTGGAAAAGTGTGAGAAGTGTCAATGAACAGTGACAGTTTGGAGAGCACCGGGCCAAGGTTTCGTCTCGCCTATGGACACGCAGTTACACGAGGGTTCCTCACCATCTGTGGGCTCCTCTTAACCAAAAGCTGACCTGGAGCATGCAGGTAATACAGACAGTGGGAAGTAAATGCCTCCGGTTTAGCAGTTGAAAACTGGTTTGCTTTCAGTAAGAGTGAGCTAGATGATCTTTCTGGTCCCTTCCAACCCAAACCATTTAATGATTCTGCAATTTGCAATGGCTTAAAGCACGTGGAGCAGCATTTTAAATACCTTCTTCAGCTGCTGATCAGTTCTGTCAGCAGCCAGCCTGCCCCTCTGATTAGAGGGTGACTTTTCAATAGAACAGTAAATGCCAATTCACCCTCATATATATTATGCATTTGTTTGTTTGCCATTGACAAAAGAAGCAATTCTTTATTCTTTATTCTTTTCTCCCCTCTCTCTCTCCAGAGAGGTCAGGATTTATCCCTGAATGATTACATGATCTGTTTCATGCTAATTAAATAGAAAGCAAGTAAGAACTATCATTTATGGAGTCCTTAAGCCCAGAGGTCTTATTTTACATTTCAGAAGGAAATTGAAAACATTATTCCTTGGAGAACCGAGATATAAAAACACTGGGAAATATTCATGTAAGCGGAGCACACAGAAATATCTTTCATTTATGTTCCCATTTGTTAAAACAAAACGGTACTTTTTTAAGCAAATGATGAAAATTGAATACTTTCTTCACAGTAGGAATGTCACTGGTATCAGTCTTATAGCCAGAGTGACCATCTACCCCCTGGCCCTGGAAAACATCCTTTACAATACAGTGGAGTCAGAGTCTGTCCCAGTAGGTGACTTGTCTTGCTAAAGCTGCTGCAATTTGCACAGTGTTCTTCTTTAAAATAGTCATTAAAAGTAGAGGTGGAAAAAAGAACTGTCATTCTTCCAGTATCAATGTTTGATTCACTGTTTTGACTCCTTTAAGCACATATCATTATGTCTTCCTCAAATGCCATGCACAGTGAGTGAAATGCCTAACCTGTAGTTAAGAACAGCATATTTTTAAATCAGTGCTGAACAGGAAGTAGTTCAATGGAGTTCTAATAAAAAACCAAACCCCGAAACAAAACCCCCAACATCTAGCAGCCTGGAACCTGCAGCTGCTTCTTTTGCTTCCTCAGTGATTTAAGTTTAATTTTACAGGTTTTATTGCATTACATGATCTCACCCTTTTCGTTCTCCAGGTGGATGAAAACATGGTCATCGAAATGATATTCCTGTGAAGTTGCAGAGCTCAGTTTGGTGGAGGAAGAACAGGGCATAGGTGGTAAATGTTTCTAGGGCTGAATCACCTAAATTAAATCACAGCTCCTACAGAACCTGCCTGGAGAGAACCATTTTAAAGCAAGGCTTACAGTGAGGCAGGTACTCAGCGGAAGGAAACCTGGTGATCTCTTCTAATAGTGCTGAAGAAGATGAATTACGGAGAGATTTTGTCTTTAATTGGCTCTGGACACAGTTATAGGCAATATCTCCCTCTTAGCTAAGGCCTCAGTGGACACATATGAACAAGTGGGTGGGGAAGGCAGCAGCAGCCCAGGAAAGCCACACAAAATAGCCAAAGCCATTTATCTTCCCTTGAGGAAGGCTGGAAAGTTCCTTTCTCCATGGACGCCCTCAGTGAGCCTTGGGATGTCAGTGACCCGTATCAGCACTGCAGACTGGGGGTGTTCCCAGCCACGAAACGCAGGCAGATGAAGCCATGGCTGCAATATTCCACAGAGTTTGGAAAACCAGGCTGCCTGAATGTCCCTCCGGCAAATGTTGGAAACTCTCAGCCATGCTATCCTCCATGGCACCTTCATGAAGGATTGGGAATGTACCTATCAAAATCCCTCCAATTTCATGGTTTTTCACTGGCTACTGATACCAATGAAGTGCTTCAGGAATCCTTCCATGCCCAAAGCAGCTGTTTTGCACCTGGTTTTATGGGAAACTGTGAAATGAGATTTTCTCAAGATTTTTGGGGGGTTGAGTGTGGGACCTAAAGAATTTAAAACAACTATAGGAAGCTTTTTTGCTTGGTGAAAATCATACATTCTGGAAGAATTCATTACTAGAAATCTAATGAACTATTAGGACCTCACATTTCATGTTTTGATGTTTTACTAATTCCTGGTAGATATTTTCAATCAGGAAGGCTGATGATGGCGGCTAATCTTGAAAAAATCTTTTGTACCAAGAGAAAGCCACAAAAGATTTGCTTTTTATGCATAAATAATCCACACAGAACAAGCATGATACATGATAAGTTATAGAAAATACTGTCCTAAGGCTGCTGGAAATTCTTCCATCGAGATGGAAACTGTGTTGTGAGTTGAACATTTTTATTAGTATTTGCTTTAGTTACATTTCCATTTTCAAGTAGAAAACTGCTATTTTTTTGGCTGAAAGTTCTTCCCTCCTCCGGCTCCCAGTGCAAAAAGAGGTCCAACCATTTTCTACCGAACAGGTTTTTTGCCTTTCAGGTTTCCAAGAAACAAGGCAAATATATCCACCGTGTCCCTTGTCTAAGCCACTTGATTTTACTACAGTGCTGGGGAGGTTCACAGCTCAGCAGAACAACAGTGTGCAGTGTGTGCCAGCAGATATGCAGGAAAATCATGTCTCTGCCCCCACAGCTTGCAGCGTGCAGGGAAGAGAGGGAGAGGAAAGGGAAAGCGGAAAGATGTGCCTAAGCAGAGATTTAGCTGTGCTTTATGAGCCCAGTCATTCTTTCCTGCAGAAGAGTTCCAGTGAGAAAAAATGCCTTGGGGGTGAAGTTTGGAAGGGGATGTTAAGGGTGAGGTAGGAGGGAAGAACGATGGAAAAATAATAGTGGGAAGGAGAGGAGGAAACGTGTGAAGGGGGAGAAAACTGATATAGAGAAGGAAGAGATCAGAAAAGGAGGAAAAACCCCACAAGAGAGGAGAGTGATGGTTGGTGGGGGGCTTGAACAGGGAGGAAGGAGCAGGACAGAGGGGACCCCACATCCAGGGTCGCTGCAGGAGGGGAGAGCAAAGCCTGGGGTTTCAGAGCTGAGGAGGGGGCAGGGGCCCCTGTGTCTCCCCATAGCTGCTGCTTTTCCATGGGGGGCTCACCCAGTTCTGTGTCCTGGCCAGATTTCTCTGGGAAAGAAGGGAAGGTAGGAATCAGAAGGCTGTACAAGTAAGGATGGCTTTGAACCTACTGAGGGCAGATTAGATGTTAGGAAGAAATTCTTCTCTGTGAGGGTGGTGATGCCCTGGCACAGGTTACCCAGAGAGTTTGTGGATGTCTGGAGGTGTTCAAGGCCAGGCTGGATGGGGCTCTGACCAACCTGGTCTAGTGGAAGGTGTCCCTGGTCATGGCAGGAGATTGGAATGAGATGAGTTTTAAGGCCCCTTCCAACCCAAACCTTGCAGTGATTCTATGGCTTTTCCCCCTGCCCATCTGCAGCTGAGGCAGGGTTGATCTCAGGGCTTTTGCCCCAGTGACAGATCAGCCATGGGGTGGCTGGGAGCTCTGGGTGGGGAGCAGAGCCCAGTGCACGGTGTGATTGAACTGGTAGCTGCAGAAAAAGCATTCACCCCAGTGGAAATAGATCCACACAGATGCATTTCATTCCTCTGCCATTAGACGGGCGGCAGGCAGCGCGGCTGAGCGAGCCAGGCGATCCTATTGCATTTCAAAAGGTAGCTCTAAGAATTCATCCTCCCCACACTCTGCAGTCCCATATGTTGTGTGAAGGAGATGGCTTTGCTGAAGCTACTATCTCCTATTGGCACCATGGGTATATTCCAGGAAAGCTATTAAGTGAAACAGCTAAGTCTGGTGCCGATGGTATTTTTCCTCCCCCTGAGCAAACTTTCTTTCTTATCTCTGGCTGTCTCATGTATTAGCACACATGAAAATTTTACTGATATGAATTACACAAATGCACTGGAGAGGCTGCTCTGCAGTAGCACAGAACAGGGAGGCTCTATTGTAACACCACAAAAGCACCTCATGGGTGAATGAGTATAGCAGAACAACAGAAAATCATTAACAGTTCACAGGCCAGCTAAGTGTGCTGACCATAATTTATTCGTATTTGCTTAGATTTCTCTTCTGATTCTGACTAGACATAAATTAGAAAACCTGTTCAGCCATATCATGATCTCAGGGAGATGTGCAGCTTAAAAATTGATGCCAGAAGTGCCTTCTTTTCATAAATCCTCACTGTCTTCGGGAGGGTCACAGGCATCTTTTGGTGAATCATATCCTAGTGGTGCAAGATGTCACCACCTCTGAGGCAGCAGAAGGTAAAAGCCAAGGTCAAGTAGTCCCCAAACCTCCAGCGGCTTCCTTCCTCACCATGTTCATCCTGGTATGGCTTGGACACAGAGGAACAGTGGAGTGAGGAAGAAAAGACAGAGAGGGGAAGACCATCATGTGGCATGCCCTGGACTGCTTGAAGCCTAGAGGTCAAGGCCCAGGTCTTCATCATCCTCTGGCAGCACTGGGCAGCCTGGGAAGACTTTCACAGGCAGTGGTGGAAGAAGCCTCATTCCAGGCAGGTGTTTGGACAGGGTACAGCTGGTGCTCCCTGCATACCCAGCCTGCAGGAGGAAGCAAAAATGCCAGGAATGTTCCTCAGAGCAGTGATGAGCCAAGCAGCAGAAACACTGGGTTTCTGCCATCTGCCTGACACAGTTTATGGAGAAAGAAGCAGCCCTGGGTCTCACCAACTCTACCTGATAAGTTGTTGAATCTCTCCCCAGCTGCCCCTAAGTCATGTTCATTCAAACACCTCTTAGAGACACTGTTCCGTTCCTCAATAAACATTTCCCTCTTTGGGAGGACACAGAGCCCACCCAAGTCTAGCCAGACAGTGAAAATTTGCTCTGCATTTGGCCATCTGAGTCAGAGACAAGAAAACAATCATTGTGTGCATGAAAGTCCTTTTTGTCCTGTCTCTGTGTGTGTGTGTGAGGGGCCTCCCCGACATTTTGATGATCTTTTCTGTTCTCCTGCTGAAGTTCTCAGTTCTGTGCCGTGCCCTGTTGATAAGCTGGGACACTTCTGAGAAGCCTCACATGGAGACAGTCACACCCACTTCCTGCACATGGCCAGGAAAATCTTTGCAGGAGATCTCTTGCTTACCAGGGATTTGGTTCCCAGTCTGGCTAAAACTGCCAACAGCTCTTCAAAAAAACAAGAGAGAGAAAATGTGGCACTGGCTCACAGAGCTCCACAGGGAAAAAAGGTGCATTTCATAGCCATGGTCATTCCCCAGGAAGGAGGACAGCTATGACATTTGAGTGATAAATACGTTATTAGTGCTGGGTCATAAAGATCAAAATGCAAATCTGCTTTCTCTGGATGCAGAGTTCCTTCAAAGAGTGTTTTTTTGTATTCACTGGACACTTCAGTTAGTTAGGTGAGACCAGTGAGGAGAACATGGCTGATATTTTAGGTGGGGATGCTGCCATAAAATATTTTCAAGTTAACAACCCAATGGCATCTTCTAACTTTCTAACTGAAACCCCACCATGTCTGCTGGGAAAGGCAGGGATGAGGGAAGTGAAATCTGAACTAAGGTGCAGAGTGGTTTCACGATCAGCTCTCCCTTGGCTGAGATGGTCAGAGAAGGATGTTACTGTCAGTGACAGTCTCCAGCTGACCTCTGCTTCTTTTTTGGGACCAAAGCTAAAGCCAGAAAGGGAGAACCAAGAAGCCAGCAATGCCACAGCCCTGCCATAGGCATGAGCTGGGCACAGGCAGGAGACCACGAGATGTGAGGGACAAAGAAGGACACGAGCTGGCACCAAGCGCTCGGTTCATGTTTTAAACAGAACACAGCAGGCAGGATTCCCCACGAGTTCAGCGTTTGGTTGGGGGTTATGAGCCCTGTGAACATACCTGTGCTTTGCTGGTGGCTCAGTCAGCCTCCTGTCCATCAGCAGACTGACAGCAATAGAGGAACAACCACCTTGAGATGTTTTCAGAGCCACTTCCCAGAAAGGAAGGAAAGAGTTCCCCAGAGGGCACAGGTCAGCACCTGCCTCTGCTGTTGAGGCCAGGATGAGACCAAGGCAAGGAAGTGAGAGATGCTGCTGAGATAAATCTTGGTTGACGAGGTTGCTTTGGTGATAAACTGGCGAGTAGGGCCCTCATTGCTTTAGGTGGCTGCTGGCATGGCTTGGAGAGGCACCGGGACTCATCAGCCAGGTTCTCATGGACTTTGAAACCTGGGCCACGGCACAAAGCCTCGGGCTGTTCTCAGCTGCTGATCACCTTTCCAGCAAGGCAGTCTTGATTTCCAGCCCTCTTTTGAAAATAGGTCTTGAGATCCAAGATTAACATTTCCCAAGATACCTGAATGGTTTAGGGGCCTATTTTCTCGTATTAACATATTTTAGCAACAACAGTTGTAGCGTGGATGACAGATTATTATTAATGATTAGGAAATTACCAAAGTAAATCCTCCAAAAGGCTGTTTGAAACTTTTTCTGGATTTCCGAGGGGTTTTGGTTCCTTATCCTCTGTGTGGGATCTTTGGTTCTCCATCCTCAGGGAACAGGCAACCACCCGTCTTTTCTTGATGGCTATATGGATAAGGTCCCAGATTTTTCTGCCTTGAAATATGGGATCATGGTACAGAAGAGGCTGAGAACCACTGGTCTATATTTAAAATTTCCTATTTTGTGCCAATCCTGTTATCGTTCTCTTAATATACTGCAATTTCGTCTTCCCAGGGGTCTACTTCCTTTAAAACATTTTCTTATTTATTTTTTTTTTCTTCTTTGCATTTTTATACTGAGATCCTCTGATTGGAAGTAAACTTTTTAAAATTTTGTTTTACATAAAAGTGGCATTTTTAAAGCAAGATATTGCTACACTTCCTAGGACTTTATTGTATTTAGGTCTAATTGTTCTTTACTTAAAATCCATGGCTAAATTCCTGTCGACCCAATAAAAATAAGCTATATCAAGAAAAAATATATTTATAGGAATACGAAAAGAATGGATTATTACATAAGCTTTCTGTGTAATGGAAGGACATAATTAACCAATTGAACTGATTTTGTGTGGCCTATTTATCTATCAAGTATTGTGAATGTTTCAATACATTTCGTCTATTCATTTCTAATTCCCTGCTGAGCCAATAATATTTCCAAAAATACTCAGGCAGAGGGTGAATCCATAGGTGTCCTGCTAAGAGAGAGCTTGTCTGTATTTTTATGATCCACTCGCAGTAGGAAAGTTCGCATCATTTGAAAAAAAAAAATTAAGAAAAAAAGATGCTGAAACCTATGCAATTGTTCTCCTGCGATATCTGGGGCAGAGAGCACACATCACTCAGAGAAACCTCCTGGGAGAGGCAGGTGGAGGAGCAGGAAATCAAAGAGCAGCAGTGCTGTGCCGTGCCGATAATGACAATCCCTGTGAGGACCTCTGACATCACCAGTCACTTGCAAACATGCCGTCAATAAATACCTGTGATGGAATCAGTGCTGAGTCACTGTTCAAGCACGCCCCCTTTGGCCTCGGCAGGGCAAACAGGAGCCGATCTCGGCCATGCAGATGTTGATCTAAGCCAGTTTGCCATCATTGCCGTAACTGAACTCCTTGTGGGAGGGTACCCAGAGCCAAACTCTGACTTCAGCGACTGCATCAGGCATTAACTGTATGGCTGTAGGTGCAGCCAAGCTGGTTTGCTGCTGATAACCAGAGTGGGATTAGAGGGAGTTGAGAGAAAAAGCCTTGGAAAACGCCTAGATGGGGAACAAGTGTCGAGTATTTTCCGTCGCAGAGTAATTAATTAGGACACTGATAAATTCTCTCTCCCCTACTTGTCATTCAGGCCTGTTGGGGTGAAGAGCTGTCACCTCCAAGGCACTGTGGGTCCCTGCCTTTTGTGCCTGTGAGCTGCCCTCACATGAGTAGTTACTAGTGAGAGCAGTGAGTGGGTAATGGTGGGAGCAGTGAGTGGGTAATAGCGAGAGCAGCGAGCAGACTCAAATGGTTGCAGCCCAAAACACAGCCCTTGCGCCAGAGATGCTGTGTTGCAAAGGAGGCACCACGTTGCTCAACGCCCTTGGTGACCATCAGCTCTCAGAAAGCTGCAGCAGTAACCAGTGTTTGGAGGCAGCTGGGCTGAGAGCTGATTTACCCTTCCCATGTGTGGGGATAGGTCTGCCTGTGTCTTTTGTTCGAATTTTCCTTTTTTCTCCAGTAATGCCAGCCACATTTGGATGACCAGGACACAACATGACGGTGTAGCCCTAAGGACAGGGCTGCTTTTGACCCAGGGCCGAACATTTCTGCTTTTATTTTATTTTTTCCAGGACTATCACTGTAAGAAGTTAGCATGAAGCAAAGTCATGTCACTGGTTCACTGCATTCCCAGTAAGTTCTTCAGGAAGGCTTTGTCTATTCCTCGTGGACGTGCTCACACACACAAGAACATTAAGTTTCGAGGTGCCAACATTGAAATTTTTCCAAAGCATCTGTAGACAGACCGTCCTTTTGTCCTCCTCCCTTCTCCCACTCCTCACCAATTCTTAAGCCTCCAGGGAAATGATGCAGTGAAAGTTTGCACGGAAAACGAAGAAGGGGCTCTAAACAATGCCTTCACCTGCTGAGATGTGCACGATAGCCAGAGGCTGAAAACACTCCCTTCGTTCTTCTAGGAGGAGAGTCTCATGTGAGCTCTCAAAATAGGATTTAGCAAGCCAGAGCTGAATTTCGTCCAGCCCCACTCTCAGCTGGAGAAGGAAAATCTTGATATTATTAACGTAAGAGGTGAGGTTAGCTCAGGAGTCTGTGCCAGAAGGGGCTGAAATCCCTGCTGTACGTTTTGGAGAGCTGGAGCCTGATGGTTACAGGCCGGGGTAAGTGCCCAGTTCTGTGGGGTTTCAGCTGGAACCGATGGCTGATGTGCCCTTGAAAATCCCAGCCTGCAATTCCTCCCCTCTGCAGTTACAACAGCACAAAGACAATGTGGTAATGTCTGCTGCGTTACAGAATCCCTTTATCTGGGGAAAAAAAAGTCCTGTCAGACTAATCAGGGAATTAACAGTATTACAAAAGTGCTCCTCACAAATGCTAAAATGCAGACATGACTCAGATTAATTTTCAGATCAGGAAACTTATCTTTCTAGTGTGCAGCACTAGCCTGTGTGAGAGGATTCTGGCTTTAATGTGGATTTGTTTGGTGGCACTTGGCAGAGAAACAGAGGGCTTTTAAAAAAAAATTATTATTATTTCAAAATCTACTGGAAAGAATTTAGCAGCCTTTTGGAAACATTATATTTTCTCTATTTCGGGGAGCTTTTTGACCTTTCTTGAAGAATTTAATTATCCAGAATTGTCACATCTGATTTCTTTAAATACCCATAAAGAGGAAAAACTCACAAAGCAGATTAAAGGTTGGTGAACTTTGCTTTATTTTGCTCACAATGCGAACTTTCAAACGGTTGGAAGATTATTTCCTTCCATTTTGAATGATAGGAGTTAAAGATAGGAATGACCTATTAGATCACCGCGAGCACTTCCTCGACAATCGCGGTTCTGTTTCCACTGGCGGGAAGAAAGGAGCACAAACCTCATCGACTGAGCAGCTCCAAGGGCCAGCAGTGGCATGTGGAGACCCTCATGGTGAGGAAGACCTGAGCCAAGCCAGCGGGGGCCGGATGCCTCCAGCACCCGGCTTCTGTTCGGTGGCCTTATGAAATGAATGAGCTGCGTCTGTCCGACGTGGAGGGCCCGGGGATGAATAGCACAAAAAAAAAGCACGGCTATGACTGCTCCATTTATTGGCCGTTTTGGCAGCGTGGCTGAATAGCAAATGGATGTGGAAAACTGCTCGGAAACTCCCAAACAGGGGCCTAGCTATGTGGGGGAACCTGCACTTCCTTCGCCCTTTGGCATTTTATTATTAACTACTAATTTTGCAATCCACAGCCCGTTTGAGGGGCACGAAGAGAGCCAGCTTAGCATAGCAATCATCTCCTTGGTTAAAAGCACCCATCTATGCTCCAGCAGTCACATGACAAAATTTGTTTTCCACAATGTTTCCTGGGCACGGCTTGACTGCAGTAATTTTTTAATAGGTTTCTTTTTTTTCCCTCTCTTTCCTTAAACCAGTATTACACTAGTAGGATGTATTTCAGATGGCAGCAAAAGATTTGTTCTTGTCCGGTTTGGAAGCAATCATGGAAAAGTCTCTTAGTCTATCTCAAATGGAACAAATTGTTTGGAGCTCCTGCCCACTGGCTCTGCAGTAGCTCCTTGGGACAATCTTGTCCAGCTCAAGGATTTTCCATGGCCAGTCTGCCCTGCAGCTTAAAGGTCCTTGAACAGCATCAGAGGGTTTTTGCTTTCTCTACATCTCCAGAGGGTGACAGACACAATTACTGCTGCTCCCATTGAAATTTATCCTGAGTCTTCATGGCATTTTATCGGCTTTGGCTGAGGCTCCTGTGTATCAGGGTGAGGGATGAGGCACACACTGCAGTTTGTCAGTCCAGTGCTCTCCCAGAGCTATGATGGCACCTCCCAGAAAGCTGAGAGCTGGGTATTCAAACACTCTTAATGTTTGTCTTCAGAAAGCTGAGCTGTATCCCACCAGCAGAGATCTACTTATCCCAGATTCCTTACATGGATCCAGAATAAAATCCTCTTCTTTCAGGAGAGCAGTCAGACCCTTTCCCAAGCATGCCAGGGGTAGGGAGAACTTAGTGAGAGTCAAACTGTCATAATGTCCTGGTTCCAGCCAAAGGCAAGAGCTGCAGAAGCAGCTAGTTCCTTATCAGAGACGTGAGTGTGATATGCAGAGTTTGGATATGTAATACAGCTGTAGAGGATCACATCTGGAATGTAGTCAGATCTGAAGGGCCTGAGGTTGTTAGGGCATCATTGTGCCACTGGGAATGTCCTGTCAGGTTAAATCCAGACCTGTGGTCTCACACTGCATCTGCAAACACCGAGGAGAGGAGTGGTGAAGAGGGGGAAGTGTGCTGAGGGCTGGGCACGGAGCAGGGTGGTGTCCAGCTGCTGTGTCCTCACTCAAGACACCCCCTAAACAGGACACGACCACCCTGGCTCCACACATCCCTCACATGCCCTTATCTATGGGGCTTCTCTTTTCAAAAGTGGTCGTTCCTCAGTGGCTGCCACTTTGGTGTCACTGCTGGCTCTAAGGGGGGCAGTTCCCTGTGCTGCACACGGTGCAGCTGATGCAGAACTTTTGCACGTCCCAGGTTCTTCTCCATGACTGCCAAATCCAGGTCGTGGTCAAAAGATGAAGCAGATTCCCATGTGCTGAACCCTGCAGGAGCTGCAGAGCTACAGGGATTGAGAAACACAGTGCTGGGAAGTCCAGCCTCCTGCTGTCTCAGGTATCAGATCCATTATTCCCTCACTGATTTTAGATATTAGTTTCTCTGTGTCCCCTCTGTCTCTCTCGAGTGTGGCACTGAAGAAATCCAAGCAGATGCTGTTCCAAGGCAGGTAGCTGAGCTCCTATGGAGCTCTGGCTCTCGTGGGGTGTCAGTCCAGGCTTGTCCTGAGGCTGGGAAGACAAGTCCATTTTACCTGGAGCACCTGGCTGTTGTCTTGTGGGGCAAATGCCACACAGATGAGTTTTTATTTCCACGTCTCTAATTCCTCCTTAAAGGACTCAGATGGAAGAAACAAATCTAATGGCAGAACAAACCCTGTGAGCCTGTGTGTGCCTGTTTCTATGCCTGAATAGAAGTGCCCAGTGACTTCAGAGATGCCTTTGAAACTTTGGCCAAACTGTTTCTTAAAAGGCCTTGTAAAGGGTTCAGTTTGACTTGGTTTTCCCAGCATGATCTGAGCCACAGAGCATTTAATTCTCTTGAAACAGGTAGAGTTTGTTTAAGTCTTTCTGCATTTGTGGAATTTTCCTGAAGAAACCCCTCTATTTCCTAGATTTTGAGAACGCTGTTCTCTAATAGACTGCAGCTATATTTATCCCAGCATTTGTATTTTCTCCTTGTTATTCTTCTCTCTGACACAAGTTGTCCTGACACAAGGCACAGTTTGAGGTCTCTTGCTTCCCCTCTGTTTCCCAGTGTTTCTTTTGAAATCATATGCAAGAGCACACATTCCACCTTGGCATTTGGCAGCCCCTTCCCCTCTTATCTTGTATTCATGAGCTTTTAGAAATGTCCTGCAGTAGCCCTGCCTGACTGCTGGGTGTCCAAGGCTTTTAATAGTTCTGCTAAGTTTAATTGTACTTGATTTTGCTGCTTCGTTTTTATATGCATGCCAGACAGCTCATCCCCTCAAGAATGTCCTGAAGGCATCCTCTGCCATAATAAATAACAGAAGTGATAGTTAAAGTATACATGTATAAATAAAGTTTGCTCTGGTGTGTGAGTTCCCCTAGCAAATATGAAAATGTGACCCAAGGCCTGCACCTCTGCATTCAAATCCTTGCTGTACAGTGAAATGAACTGGAATGTGCTACAGTGATTTTCTTTGATAATGTCTGGCTTATAATTTACTTTTGGCTGAAGCAATCAGTGAGGGAAATCCATTTGAATAGCTTTGTAAGAACGCTTTATTTTTCTGGTGCTGCAGGCTGCAACTTTCACACTCTGAGACTAAATCCCTTTCGCATCGTCCAGGTCCTGGGGAGAGACATTTATTTAAAAGTAGCTGAAATGAAGCACAGAAACAAACTGTAAGTGATTTTTGGCATCACAAGTGCAGTGACTGTAAAGCAGTGGCTCGGCTCCATACTTTAATAGGCTTTAACGTATCAATTATAGTGCTGAGTAGTAATTAGGGCTATAGAGCAAAATGCAGAGTGACCTCTAAACCGTTCCAAAGCTGTGGGAACTGGTGGGAAGGGGGATTTGGGAGCAGACTGAGTTCTGGTAATCATACCACAGGGTGCAAAAGAGCAAATGTGTCTATTAAAAGCTGAATTTTGTTTCAGCAACGCAGGCATGCCTTGCCTACCCTCTGAAGGTGAATCTGACCACAGCAGGGAGCTAAGCAGGCTGAGCAGTGGATAACTCCTCTGGGACCACGGGCAGCAGCGTGCTGGTCCTGCCAGCCTGCCCACCCCATTAAATGGGTTGTGTCTAAAAACCCTGCACTGCTCCCCTGTGCTCAGCTGCTCGGGAGCCTCTCGGGAGGAGGCTGAAAGCTGAGAGCTGGGGAATGCTTCTTCTCCTTTCAGCATGGCCTAAAGACACCCCCAAAAATTCCATGCTACAAACAGATGCCTGGCTCCCAGATACACTCCTTCCACCCTGTGCTCAGCTGGTGAAAATGTGCTGGTCCTGGCTCAGAAAGGGCACTGCAAAATTTTGGAGGACAGAGGAATTGCACACCCGTAATAATAATAATAATAATAATAATAATAATAATGGTAACAGCAATGCAAGCCACGAAATTTCAAGTTTTCTTCCCTTACTGGTTGTTTGCTGCTCAAATTGCCCTGGAGACAGAGCGAAATGCCCGGTGGTACCGTGGATGTTTGGTTGTAGGGATGGCAGCCTATACCCACGTGTGCCTGGTCAATCCTGTAATCCTGAATGAGCCAAGCCCCAAACCTCCTCTTGTGTTCAGGGTGGAGTCAAAGCCACAAAATACTTCTGCAACGCTTGTAGCCAGTGATCAATTGTGAGCTAAAGAAATGTTTATTTTAAAGCGTAAACTGAGCAGTGTGAATATCTTTGCCCAGGATATTCCTCTTGACGTTACTATTTTGATATTCCTAAGTTCATTGGTATAAATAGGGCGCAGTTGTCATCACAGTTAACTATAAAAAGCCCTCCTCAGCTGACAGCATAGGTATCATAAAATCACATCACCCCCTACTAAGCAATTTTCGCTTGAGCCGTATGCAAGCCTCTGAATGACAATTCTGCCTTTCCAGCCTTGGCTGGCATATAATTTAGGAGCAAGGGAAGGCTTTCAGAAGCAAAGATTTGTAGGCTTGACACAGAGCACCAATGAATCATGTACTTGAAAACTTTATCCACCATAGCTGAAAACAAAAATCAGATACAAGCCAAAAATGCAAAGTGGGCCCCATGGATGTGACATGGCTTGGCTCACCTCCAGGAGGCTTCAGTAATCTTCTAGCATGGTTGGAAACATGCCAGCAAGTGTCCTTCACCAGGGTGGAGGGAGTGAAACGTTCACGAGAACTAATTTCTTCATGTGAGATCCCACAGAGAGAAACGGCTGCGCTGCCCTGGTGAAGAGCGAGATGAAAGTTTATCCCATTTTAGGACTTGGTTTTGTCTCCCCAGTAAAGTACTTATATGGGCTCCATACTGTCCTGCCTGGGCGAGCCGTGGTCTTTTTACACATTTAATTTTGTGGCTGATATTTGTGCTTCAGCTGGGGAAGGCATGAATGGGAATGCAGAGTTCCACCCCACACTGAGAGAATGGAAATCAGCACTGCTTGTCTCAGCAGCAGAGCGAGTCAGGAGGAGCTCTGCTTGAGCACAAAAAGCTAGAGGAGAGGAGAGTCAGTCTGTGCGAGGTAGGGAGAACTGCCAAGACTCAACTGGATAAGTAACACGTAGTAAATGCTTAGAGTCACCTTGCCAGACAAATATTTGCCTTTCACTTTGAATGAAGACCAAATCATGTTCTAACTAGTAGGACCAAGAAATTCCACGCATTTTAGTAAGTTGAGTGTCCTACAGGAACTCCCATGGTAAGTGTATGAGGGCAGACTTTGGGGGATTGCTGGACAGACAGGAGGAAAAAAAAAAAACAAACTCGGGAAGACATTTCAGTGTAGGAAAAAGATCAGAGGGAATGCTGGAAACTGGGAACAGGGTGGAAAAAAGCTTTGTAATCGAGTGTGGCTAAATACACCACCACACTCAGTGGTGTGAAGATAGTCTTCATATTTATGGTGGTCAGAGGGGTGGAATCCAGGAGCCGAAGGGCTCAAAATCTCTGGGGAAACGCTGGAGACAAAACTATGTCTCCTCCCTAAATCAGATTATCTCTGAAAAATATGTTATGGGAAGAATCAAAATCTAGAGTAAAGACCACAGTCCCTGGGCATTTCCAGTCATTTCTAACAGCCACGCAAACTTCCCTCTCTTGCTCAGTGAACAAACTGCAGGAGACAACAGCAGACAAAAGACAGCAGTAGAATTGTCCTTTTTGTGACAGATGTGACCTTGGTGTCATTATTTAAAGACTACACTTACAGGCAATACTCATTGTTCTCAGGCCATTTGCTCTGTCTGCTGTAATAGCCTTTTATGACCAATTTTTGGAAAGAACTGATTTTATCAGCTGTTACTAGGTTGTTACTAGCTTAGGAGCTCTGGTTGGACTTTGGTGCATCTAACTCAGTTTTAATGAAAGTATAAAAAATAAAGGAGGAAGGCTGAGATGGAATAGCTGTTTGACCATTGGGCAGTGCAAGAGCAGAACTCAGACACTGGATGTGACCCCTCTGAGTGCAGATTACTCTTCTACTTTTTTTTTCTAATTTTTTTTTTTTTTTTTTTNTGAGCCAGAAATGACACCTTCACAATTTCCCCTGGGAAACCTGGGATCCAGAGCTCTCTGCATTCAGTAGGAATCTTTCCATTGACTTTGATGTCCTTTGGACCAGAACTTATATTTCCATGGCATTTCTGGGACGTGTGTCTGAAATTCACTTGCTTCCCTCGTGCTTTCTCACGCATCGTTCTGGCCAAGACATCCACTGCCATAAATACAGCCCAGAGTTCTCCAGTTTTCAGTCAGTAGCAAACACTGTCTGATACCTGTCTAATTTTCCTTTCTAGCTTCATCCCATTCCAGCTCTCTGCATCCCCTTGGGCCCCTGTGGTTCCTCTCCATTTCAGCACCTGTGCAATCATGTTTTGTGACCTTGTATCGTGTATGTAAACACGGAAAAGCTTAATTAAAATGAACGAATGTATCAAATTGTTTCACAGTATACAATCTAAGTACTTATGTACCCTTCAAAGGCACAGCAGAAGCGCCTGAATAAAGCCCTGTTTAGCAACTGTTAATTAAGTGATGTTTATACAACGCTTTGAACATGTGAAATGGTGAGAGCTTCCAAGTATATCATGAACATCGTTATCACTGGCACACAAAAATCAGGAATGTATTGAACTTCTCTTAAGCCCTCCCAATTACCAAAGACTTTGTGAGTCGAAGAGAATCAGCCATGACAAACTAACAGATAGTCTTTCTTCCAGCTGGGCTGTCCTTTTGTGCCCAGAAAATGGTATAAAGTGTAACTTCTTTCACCCATCTTGTTTATTTAAGCACATTTGTCAAAGCCTACCGCAGAATGGTTATTCCAGCTTAAAGAAATCCTTCCGGGTCAGAAAGTCCTTTGGATGTCTCGCATCCAACCGCTCTCCCTTCCCATTCCCCTCTTTTAAGCCCTTGTAAGTCTGTCAAAGTCTGGGCTGAATTCCTGGAACCAGTTGGAGTGTAGCTCTTCTTTTGTTCCCCACTGCCGACTGCAGAAAGCTACGTTCGCTGGGTTTTGTAGTCACCAGCTTTAAAACCCCCTAAGTCCCATTGCCTCCTTTGAATGGCCAGATGCAAAGCAATGCTTTAAACCCAGGAATGACTTTACAGAGCTTTTCACTCGCCGTGTTGGACGGGCTGCAGTGCTGTCTCTGGTTTCAAGGAAGAATGCCTTAAGCAGCCTGGCTGTTTCTTAAGACTATCAGAGGTAAGGCTAAAACTTGCAAAATGACATCCAGAAAGCCCAGCTCGTTCTCCAATATAGGAATAGTATTTTTGTCCTTGAGGTTTGAAGGCTGTAAATGCAGTTCTATCAATGTAATTAATTCAGCTTAAAGGGATGTCTTCCGTTTTTAATGTACATACATTTAAACATGGTTTGAATGGCAAACTGCTTCAAGTGCTGTAGGGCTGCTAAGTTTTACTGCACTTGAAGGTACAAGATGTTTGGGTAATTTTTGTCCTCTTACTACCCATCAGTGAATTAATTTACTGTTCTGCTTACGGATAGAGGTACAATCCAATACATTAATCATATCGAGATTTTTAAACCTGCACTAGTCTGTTATGACTTGTTCTTCGTAAGGCTGAAAAATATTTCTTTCATCAGAATGGCTTAATGCCCATAAACACGTCCTAATTATACTTTCTTGGAATTAATCAAGTTCATTATGTTAAGTTTGGGATCTACATCTGAAGTGAATCTGAATTGTGAGCATCTGCCACATTCCCTTCAGACATTACTGATAAGAATAGTGGTGTGGGATTTTCAGAAGCTCTCAGTTTTGGCCTAATCCTTTTCCTCTTAAAGCCAGTCAGAGTTTCACCATTCCTTCAGTGGTGTGGATTTCAGTCAAACCTGAACACTTCTCAAAACCTTACAGTTTTAACAAATTTTTTCAAACAACTTGAGAGAAAAAGTCTACACAAGGTGTCACTTCATTTAGAAGATGTAGTTATCCCTGTTTGGTCGCTGGTTTGGTTTTTTTCTCTGCATTTTTCCCCCCTAGAAGAGAGGTTTACTGAGCATTTTGGATGAAAAGTGATTAAACAGTCTGCTGTCAGAGACTTGGGGGTTTTTTTTGCATGAGAAAATCCTTTAGAAACCCACAGAATCCCTCAAAATGGCTCAAAAAAGTCAATGGGCTTATACAAAGAAGCCCCACTTGTACAGAAACGAAGACAATCTTTTTGATTTAAAGCTCCCTGAGAGGGTGATCTTTATCTCATTAGTTCAACCACAGTTGTTTCCATTGCAGTTTATTCACAAGAACCAAATCTTGAGGTCCTTAATTCAGTTTGGTCAGGTCAAAGAAAGCTTTTTCCTGAGTAGTGGTCCTAGGGTATGACCTATTTCTGATTCCTGATCTTCCTATTGGAGATAAATGAAACCACACTTTCAGAACTGTTTAATATTATGGACTGTAAAAAAGGAAAGGATTGAAAATGAAGGAGGAAACTCTTTATCCACCAAAGTCCATATTTTAGCAAGCCCAACCTTCTGACATAGTCAAATAGTCAAATTGACAGTCCCTACCGATTCAAACGTTTCTTACCCTTGGTTCTATTTGGTTCAGGTGCTTTTGAGCCAGCAGTGGGATGGGATGCAAGGGGGTGCAATTCTGAGACGTCAAGGAGCCAAAACATTTCCCTCAGACAATTGTGCCTGTCAACATTTATGAATCTTGCTAATCAAAGGCCCCCTCCCTGAGATCAGTGCCTGCCACCGTAGCAGGTACACGGGGTGGGTTTGCTCTCCCTTCACTGCCTCAGAACTGGCTGTCTGGCTGCAGGTGGCTGTCTAGACTTCCATCACAACCTGTGGAGTTATCCCTGCTTCCAGGAGCCAGCTCACCGTATCCAACCTGCAACCGTGTGATGAATCACCCTCTGGCTGTGCTTCCCTCTCTCTGTTGATGACAGGGAAAGCCCAGATGGGTGACACCTCTGTGTTAAGAAGCTGAAATTGGATGAGATGGATCCCACCCACGTTGCTGGCACACGGCTAATTGCAGTGTCAAAAGATCTCGTGTATATTTTAAAATATGCGTATTTAAAATAGCCAGCTCAGCACTGCAGGGTGGGCAGAGGGATGTGGGGGGTAGGTTTGGGCACCTGGCCTGAATCCAGCTGTTGTTCTTGAGGGCCACAGTGGGAATGTCCAGCTGACCTCCCTCAAAGTCAACTCAACCAGCTGACGAGGAGCTGCACAGCTTGTGGAGCTGCAGGGGCATGGAGGGACCACTCCTCACAGCCACGGAGGAGAGGGACAGCCAGGGAGGAGGAGAGGAGCAAAAAGCTCATCTACGTGGGGGTGACAGTGCTAGCAGATCCAATCCCCCCAGCTGTAACCACCAGAAAAGGCTTTGGCTTTGCCTAAGTGGCAAGAGAGTTTCAACCAAACCCAAGAGCTCCTAGGTCTCGTCTTGATCCTCCCAACATCCAGCTCAAAAGTGGCTTGGCTGCAAATAACTTCTACAGCTGATGCATAATTAAAAAGCCATTTTCATTCATTTCACAGGCAGTGCACAGATCTCTCAAATGTCCGTATTTTGCAGGCTATCACCAACAGACCATTAAACTTGGCCCTGGGCTGTACTTCTGTGCCTGCCTTTTTGTTAAGCACATGCATTTCGTCTGTCAATAATTACAAGGAATTGAATCTTGGCTCTTTTATTCTGGGAACTGCCCTGCTGCTGGAAAAAAGCTAACAGAAACATACTAGTGCAGAGTTTTCAACATTGTGACACTGCTTGGCGTGGGAGATAGCTCCTTCTGACAAGTAAAATGCTAATTTTTATTGAAGGTAACAGTAAAATGGGAAATTGGTCTCTGCACTTCACTTAGGCAAGAAATTAGGAAGAAAGCCACCAACAATCGCTGTTTCAACATCATGAACTTTGCTTTACAACATGCTGCTGGACCAGGGGAAACCCTCTGAATATTAGAAATCCACGTGGATTGCTGATCACCGGGGAAAATGCGTTATTTTTTCCCCTCCACACAGAGGCAAATACACATTTTCTCGTGGGGAGCTGAAGCAGGCATTATCACAGCCATTGCCGTGGGGCACTGCAGTAAGCCTGGGCCACTGAGCCAAGATTTTAATCCATCAATGGCAACACCTGCTGCAGGAGGAATAAAGTTTGAAGGCACAGCAGCAGGGAGCTTTGGTAGCTGTGGCTGGCACAAAGCCCTTGGGATTCAGTGACCATGGGCTGACCGGGATGCTGGTGTGTGTGTGGCTGCTCCCTGCAGCCCCAGCACCAGGGTTTCTCCGTGGGTCCTCAGTAAACCCCGGGAATTCTCATCCCCGTTCTGCCAGTCTAATGCCCAAACACTTATTTTGCTTTGCACTTTGGTAATTTGCAGTGAATATTCATATCTCGTCTGGCAAGTGTGCAAATACATGGGAGTGGAGACAATAAATACAGGGTGCAAAATGTGGGGCTTCTTTTAATCAGCTTCTGGGTTGTTAGAAATGTTGTTCAGGTTTTTCTTCATAGGCACCAGGAGTTAAAAACTTACAATTTCTTCTATTTTATGGAAAAGCCCTGAACCTCATGCAATGACTTGTCTCCAGGGAGACCATTTAAGAAAAACGAAATACTTGGAGATGAGGGACAATTTAGAATAGTTAGAAGAAATGTGTTTGTGTTAGAAATATTGATTTGGGGGGTTTTTTTAATTTAATTTTCTGCTCAGCACTCCAAAGGCCCTAGGTACTGAAAGGTGCTCTATTACTCATTTTATCTATAAGGCTCTCCCCCTCAACACATCCTGTAAAAGCACTCAGGGTGTTATACGGTAATTAAAAGGTGATATTAATATTTCCTGACATGAACTATAAAACATCTTCAATCAGCTTCCTGTAACTATCACCCACATAGGAAAAGAAAATGAATATGGTGTAAGAAGAGGAAAAAAAAAATATTGGGAAGGTGGTTCCACTGGCTTTCTGCTTGGGTGTCCTTTTTTTTCCCACCAAAAAAAAAAAGTAAATCATCTTTGTTTCCCTGTCTGCTTTCTCACTCAGACCAAGACAGCTAAAATCCCCAGATGCTGATGTTTTTCAGGCTTGTTTCCCACTTGGAGCCTCATGGGCAAATTACTCTGTCATACAAAGATTTCCTGTAAGAAAATAAGGGAATTTATCCCTCAGAATTCAGATTTCTCCAGCCTTTGTTCTGTTCCAACCACTGGCATCGGAGACACCTGATTTGAAGTGCAGCAGGAACTTTTTTGTGCTTCAGTTGTGATGTTTTTGATGGGCTGTAGGCAGGGTCACCTGTCAGATGTTCGCATCCCTTGACCTTTGAGAACAAGGTCCCAAACCCAAACTGGTAAAGCATCCATCCTTGCACAAAGATTCCAATGCTGTACAGTGCAAGTGAAAGTGATTTTTTTGCCGTAGGATTTGAATTTCTGCATTTACTTTGGGTTTCCTGCTTGTCTTGTTGCCTCTTTGGTATCTTTCTCCTCACAATGAGTTTGGTATCTGCAGCCTCCTCTGTCCTGGCCTCTTCTGTGGGACCTGCATGACATCTGTCTGTCAGCAATTTGTACGCAGAATGATGCCTAGATTAGAAAAAGAACTGAAAGACATCTCATTTTAACAGATCCAGGAGAGGTTTGGGTACAGATAGGGATGCGTGAAAACCTGGACCACACATAAGTGTACAGACCCCCCCTGAGCTGATGTTTTTGCTCTGTAGTTCAGGACATAGTTAAGATCTCGCTTTCATCAGCATGAAGTGGAACAGGGTATTTAGAAAGCACAGGATATAGTTCAGAGTATGTTACAAACATAAATGTTGTTTCACTGGGCTAATTTTACCATTTCAAGCCAACCTTTTCTAATGCAGTGCTGTGCTCCAACCAGCACCCAATAATTGCAGGAGAAGCTGGAGTTTAAGATTTAAATTCAGGGCATTTGTTTAAGTGCTGAAACTGTTATAGGATTTTTTTGCATACAAATGTTCAGAAGAAGAGCCCAGGGATGGATACTCCCATCAGTTCAGTGTGAATCCAGCAGTGGTTGGTACAAAAAGCTCCAGAGTGATGTGAGGGATCCAAACAGAGGCTGCTGTGAGGTTATCTGCACTCCCTCATCATTTCCTTGTGGGTTGCACCTTGCTTTCCAGCCATTAGAAACTGGCTCAAGCCCTAGAAAAGGATGCTGAGTAATTATACCACAATTTTCCTTCTTGGTATTATTTTTGTCACTCTCTGCATATCCTCAGAAGTATTCAGCCTCTTGTTTGGCACTGTTAAACCCTCTGTGACTTCCTGTGGTGGTGATGTGCATAAATTCATTGCACCTGCATTTAATCCATGTTCCCTATTATTGGTTTTGGATTTGTTGCATTTCCATTGCGCTGAATGTCACCTTGTTCCGTGGCAGCAGCAAGGAGGGCAGAGCACCTGCTCTGACTGCTGGGAATTTTACAGATACCAGAGACACTCACCCAGGGTTGTTTCCAATCCTTCCAGTCTCTTTTATTCACCTGGGATTTCCAGCCATCCCTCGAACACTGTTTTCCTTCGAGCATTGTCTTCCCTCCCATCACCCTTCCCCAAATCTCTCTTTCTTCCAGGCTTAAAGCTGTGCTTTGGGTTTGTGCTCTGCTGCGATTCGTGTGTCAAGCCCAACTCCACGCTCAGCAGCTCAGCAAAGCACTTAGGCCCGTGGTAATCTTTAAACTCAGAACACGCTGAAGTGCTCCACTTAACAGAGATCAGATCATTCACGTGCTTAAAGATAAGCGTTTGCTTAAGTACTTTGCTGAATTCGGGCCTAAACACACACATTAAATTCATCAGCTAGGACCCTTGACAAATTTTGCCACAAAGGTGCCTATCTCTGCCCGTGGACTATAAAGGGAGACTAGATGACTAGTTTAAACTAGATAGCTAATCTTTAGACAGCTCAAATGAGGTGAGAGGAATCCCACCCTCTGTACCTATCTGTGGTGTCAGGCACTGATCTCTGTTGGGGGCCCTCCATCCTGCTGAGGGGCAATTAATGAGAACTAAAATTGGGGATGGGCCCAAAAGGCCATGGGGAGGGAATTTCTGGGTCCCTGCCTCCAGCAGAGCAGCACCCAGGAGCAGCAGGTTGGAAAGTTAATGGTTTATTTCGTTCTCAGGCCTGAATTCTGCCCTGCAACAACAACTGGGCAGGTTTTTTAAATGATCCTTTGTCAGAGATGAGGTTTTGAAGTCTGTGCACTTTGAAGTGGGCTACGTGGCTGTCCTGCTGAAAAATTCCCCAGGAAACCTTCAGCCTTGACCTAGTGGTTCAAAGTTACAGAGATTGAGCTGAAACGTGACTTTAATGCTATCTGGGCTTTTTGTTTCAGTTTTGATCGTTAAACTCGGGGTTGCCACACAGTCAGGAGCGATATTGGGTTTCTGCCAGGCCTGCCAGTGGCACGAACACATGAGCCATTACGTACACAGTAACCTCAGAGCGCTGTAAATGCTCATGTGCCTGCAGCCTTGCCGTGTCCATAATGTAAAGTGCAAGCGAGAGCTGTCAGCTGCATACTAAAATGTCCCTGTGTGGAACAGCGTGGCTTCACAGCGACCAAGCTTTGCACCAGGCTGGGGGGCTGGAGCACCTGATGGAAGGGATGTCTCCAGGTCTGCCCTCTCTGGCTGTAGGATGACACACTGCCCTCGTGAAGCTGCTTCATTTCTTTTCCCCCTGACATGAGATCAAAGGAAAAAAGCCCCGAAAACCAAAACCAAACTCAAACCAAGACCTGATGTGTGTCCCCCTACCTGAGTAGACACACTTCTTTAATTTTGACATCATTTGCCTTGGGAGATTTATTGTAGCCCAAGCCTTGATTACCAAGTCCTAACTTTGTCTAGCATGGTCTGCTTGACCATGAGCACAGGAGGCTAACTCTGATGTAAAGAAAAAGAAATTTCTGAAGATATTCCCATTATTCTGCTGAGCTCCTCTCTGAAGAATGGCAAATCTTATTAAGCTCCCCATGATGTGGACAGTTCCTTCATCTGGGGCTGCTCAGCAGCTCATCTTTGGGCAGGACTACGAATCCCTGGGCTATCACCAGGCACACAGCCAAAGCCAGGGCTCTTCAACCATGCTGAGAAGGGCCAAATCCAAATTCAAATCCAAACCTGTCTGACACAGGGGCAGAGGAGGAGCCCTTGCTGCATGGCAGCTTCTCTGCTAGGCATGTCCTGCGTGCAAAGATTCTGATGCTGGAGTTCAAATCTTTTTAGTGTCTCTTCCCTTTTCCTTTACTCATTCCCTTGTGTCTGTGTGCCTCTGCTCTTTGTGTTCACTTTGTGCCACATTTGTCCTCCAAACCAGGAGACTCCAAGCAAAGGAGGCTCCAAACAGGAGCTTTTTTTCTGTGAGCAGCTGTGGCATCGCAAATCTAGAGATGATGCTCTTCACCCTGCTCGTCCTGGGCTGACAGACCTCCCCACATCTCTGGCTTGTTTCCCCCATAGAACACAACAGCACTCTCAGCCGGGATCTGTGAGAGCATTCTGACCTCCAGGAAATGCTGCTCTTATGTGATACTCAGTGTTCCCCAACTAAATGTCACTAATAATAACAATAATGGCAATCCTTGGAGTGGAAAGTCTTGGGGTTTCCATCATGCAGTGGTTCATTTAAAAATAAAAATGAATCAGAAGCTCACACTTTTCCAAGCCAAGAACATTATGTTGGCACTGGCGCCTCAGAAGGGAATTAGGAAAGTCTCTCCTGGGCTGGAGCGCTTCCTGGCTGAGCTGCAGGATTCCTGTGTCTTCTCCTCTGGGACCTGCCCCAGACACAAGCAGGGTAATTCAACAGTGGAGGGTTGGATCACTCAGTCTGTGCCCTAGGAAAGGAAAGTTTGTGCCCTGACAATGTGTTTGGGCAGCACAGTCTGGGCAGTGCATAGAGGCGTTAAGCTGTGCAAGAAATGGAATGCCATAATTACTCAGATTTGGGGGAAAAAAAATTAAATCAGCAAGGGAAAAGTTACCCTCATGCTCCTCCCCCCATAAAGCATGTCATTTCTTCACTGTGTCTCTGAAGTGTTAGTTTGCTTTTGGCGTTTTTCCCCTTTATCTAAACCCCTCAAATAAGCCATAATGACAGCATGAGTTGCATGTTACTGCATGTACTGCCTTGCAAAGCACTGGAATTCCTTAGGTGTCTTAAATTATGGGCTTCTTTAGGACCAATGACTTATATTCTGCCTGATATTTACTAAAATGCTGCAAACAGCACATGTGTTGGATAGAGTTCATATCATTATTGCACAGACATTCATTAGTCCGTGCACAGCTAAAGCCTCCTGTGTTTTATTGAAAATAGATTTAACAGTCTAATGAACTCTCACACAGGACAAATACAATGAGAATATTTGTGGATCTGTATGTCACAACCAGAAAATCTAACTCTATAAATCTCTGCCAAAGCTTTACCCCTAATTTTACCTCCTGCATTCACCTGAAATAATTTTTGATAACAAGTTCTTAAAATTTCCTTTAGTTTTTCTAGCTGGATCCTTTTCCTTAATCTCATGGGCAAGTCTGACAAAACCTTTTTTTTCAGCATATTTGCATTGTGTTGGGACCAAAATTCATTAGAAATAATACAAGAAAATCTATTCTCGGTGATCTTTCCTTCCTGGGAAAAAGCAGAAGATCAGAGGAGTTTCAGTTTAACAAGTACTGTTCTGGGGCTGATTCTCCCCTGGCCTGTAATAGGTTTTGTCATTTAAACTTTTGGAAACTGGGAAAGCAGGAATATTTCTCTGCTGCAATAGAAATTTGTATCTACTTTGCACATGTCTAAATGAGCACAGGAGGGATGCAGTGGTGGGAATCTGGACTGTGGATCTTGCACAGTCTGGACCACTAAGCTTTTTCACTGATTCCCAGAGTGAGGAATGATTGCTCTGACATTTTTCCCCTCCTTTCAGTACTGAAATTCTTATGAGAAATCCAAAGCTGCTATTTTTGGCAGGCATGAGCAGTATGGTTTTTGGTACCTTCCTTAAGAATGTAATCTATTTTCTTTTAATTGCCACAACAGCTTTATGGTCCTCAGCACTATTAAGATGTTTCAAGCATTAAAAAATAAGTCTGTAAACTAATGAAGAGGGCCCTTCATGCAGCATCCTGCTCTTCAAAAGCATAATCACACAGAATGTTGAATCCTAAGAGATCATACACTTAACACTTTCACTGAAACAAAGCCAGATTCTGCTCTCATTTGAACTACATCAGATTTAGGCCAGTGGACATGAAAAATACGCCAAACCTGGGTTTTTATGCAAATGCATTAAGTCATAATACATGAGTGATCTTTGCAAGTGTGGGCACTACTTCTTGACCTCTTCTTTTTGACTTTGTTCCTAATCCAGTAACATTGAACATGACTTTAACTGTATGAAGTTGCCAGCTCTAAGAACTCTGGTTGTGAAAAGTGCTGTTGTTTTATTCTGGATCTGTGTCTTTATTTCAAATAGAAGAAACCAATGGGACTTAAGCACGTTGTTTAAATAGATGCGATTGCTTATGCCCTGTGCTGTGCTGATCTGGGCTAAATGGGAATCTCAGGAACTTGTCATTTGTGGGTATCGACATTTCCTGTGGTATTTGTAGGTGAACTTTTATTAACAGCTCTGTCCTTCAACAGAGGTTAATAAATCACCGTTGGATTTGCAGGCACTCTCAGAACAGATAGGAAGCCAATTCCTCTGAAAGATTACTCCTGTATTTGTTTAGCCACTGGCTCTTTGCTTGTAACTGATAGGTTTAAGAGCTGGGAATGCTGCATTTCCCTGTGTGCTTTGGTTGACTTGTTAGAGGCAGTTGTTTGTGTTTGATAAACGAGAGGATGATGAGGGGCTGGCTAAATGCAACAGGGTTTTTTTTTTTTATCTGCAAAGGTTAGAGATGGGAATTCCTCAAGCAGGCAAAGCCACTGGCTTCTGGCAATGAGTAACTGTTTTGTCTTGGACGCAACCTGAGCTCGTTAGGGCTCTCTCTTCCTTTCACACATGCACACACACCCTCTTGGGTCCGCTCCAGCCCCACGTGACGGCTCAGGGGGAGCCAAACTGCTGCTTCTCTTCACTTGGCTTAGGAGTCTCAAAATGTGTAAAATGCGCGTGTGTACCAGTGAACCCCCAGCTGCTTGAAAACACGCTTGTGATTGCACTGGGAAAAGGGCAAAATTGCAAATGGAAACGTGCTAAATGTGCAAAAAGTGGAAAATTTGGGGAGAGTGCGGGAGCCTGTCTGAGGCAGCCACTGCAGTTTACAGAAGGGTCGAAATGGACCAGGGAATTTCAGAGGCCAGGTTCGTGTTCATGTTGGGCAAACACATGAGAAATTGCATTTGGTTTGCTGCAGCAGTAAACAGAGAATGGGTGTTAGAACAGGGCATAAATACCTGCGTGCACTTGGCTCCCGTGTCCTGGCTGACTGGGGCTCGTATGTGCATAACCCAAACAAATTTTATGGACAAGCTGTTGCAAAGAGTACCCCTGTTTTTTCTGGAAGTCCGTAGCTAAGTGCACATCGCATTTCAGTTTTAAAATCCCATTGCAAATGCTGAGATTCCAGGCAACCTCTCTCTGCTCTGTCCTTGCAGACTTATATTTATGGTATCCATTAGCCATGGTGTCCATAGGCATTCAAATTGGACTGGCTGATACCCAGGGGTGCCATCCAAGCTCAGCTGTTCTCTGATTCTACAGCCTCTCTCTTGGACATTGCTGTAGTGTGAGATGGTTTGAATTTGCGACTTGTCTTCAGTTTGGCTTTTCTCCCTTGCATAGAGGTTATTTTTCAAAAGTGCATGATCTAAAAATAATGGTTTAAATGCAATGATTAGAAGTGGGTCAAAGAAGCTGGGATGTGAATTATGCCATGAGAGTGTTTGGAGTTTGCACATGAGTTGGTAGCTCCCCAAAGGCTCTTTGAATGAACAGGCAAAAAGGTTGATGGTTTGGCAATCGAAGTGGCCAGCGATCAAAAGTTACCCCCTCTCATCATTGGTGGAAAGGAATGGTTTGAGTGATGCTGGGCTGCCTTAATTGTAATCTGCCTTAATGAAGAGTAAATGCATAGTGTGAAAAATGAAATAAACCAGCTTCCTTTCCCTTAGGCTTACACAAAAAAGATTATTTCCCTGTGGAAAGCAGATGTTTAATTGCCCAAGACCAGAAGCAGGGTAACACAAGGCTGCTGTACCTGTTACAGCTGCGTGTGCTGCATGCTCAAGCTGCTGTGTCACAGCTACAGCTGAAGACTGGCTCTGTTCACAAGGTAACTGTGAGTGCTGTCATACTGTCTAAAAATCAGACTCAGCTGGTGCAGTGGGGGAACAGGGAATGCAATTCTTGCCATTTTTATTATTAATACCTGCACAGAAACAGTAAGTCTGGTATGATGCCAAAGGCTCCCTCTGTACAGTACAGTGCAACGGCCCCAGTGCACGATGCAGAGAAATCCCAACCACTCCAATCCCACCCCTTCCCCACAAGTCTTTGGTTGGTCTGTCTGGAGGCTGGGGCTCTGCACCCAGCCTGGGGTGCATTTCAGCTCACTGAAGCTCTTCACCAGCAGGACCTTCCCACGGGATTGCAGGGCTGCGGGGCAGCGCTGCTGAATTTGTGGGGTGCGTTAGAGCAGAGGCAGGAGAAGGCCCTTCTTTGAGACAGGTAACATGGTCAGGTCTCAGAAAACCCTGCATTGGTTAGAATTGGTGTTAGCAGTTTGTTGTTGGGTTATCTGGCAGCTGAGCTGCAGCCCCTGCTGTTCGTGTCAGCAACGGGCAATGGCAGATACAGGCAGCACTTCCCGAGGCAGGACTTCCATGCCAAATATATTCCCCCTTAATTTCTTCCACGTCTCTCAGGGCAGGGAAGGGAGGAGAAGTCACCCCACTCTCTGTGCAGCTGGCAATGACATTACAAGAAGCTCAGGGACGTTTTGGCACCCCGTGTGACTCCTGCAGGGACCAAGCCAGTAAAGATTAACACCTGTTTCCAACAGCCACGCTCTTAACTAGAGACTTCCTCCCAGAAAGCTAACTTTATTTTTTTAGTCTCTCTTTTTGTTTTGTTTCTAGCAACACACAGTTTTGTTGACAGCAGAGCCTTGTGTGTTGCAGTAAAGAACGAGTGGTGTCCCGTGTGCTCTGGTAGGTCCCTCAAATGAGCAAGCAGACATGCTTCCCCTCAGAAACTCCTCCAAGGTGAAACACCCAGGACACTTGGGATGTCATTGGGACACAAGGTTCATGAAATGGGAAATCTGGACTTCTGATCCAACATAGAAAGGACTCCCCCAAACTTCTAATTTAGAAAAAAAATCTGTTTGAATCTGTTTGTGAAATAAGCTGGCTCTTTTATTTGAAGATTGTGCCCAGCTTGCTTGGGTCCGACCCCCTGGTAGAGCCTCAGGAGAAAAGCAGCAGGAACAGGAATATAAAAACATCCAAAAATCCCACAAGGTTGAGAGTAACAAATGAGGGAAAATATCTAATATTCACTTATTTCTGGTTGCAGAGCTTATTTTTATTAGTGCACAGTCCCATCAGCTGGTTGCCATGATACAGGGCAGTTGAGAGAAGGTGCAGAGCAAGCAGGTGAATAGAACTCACAGTACTCCAGGGAAATGCAAGCTTTTCGTGGTTTTTCAACATCTGATCTCCCAAAGTCTCTCTCTTTGTGTTGCCTTTGATGGATGGACATGAAACTCCCTGCAGAAGCGACATGTCATTGGCATTGCTTTGGCTCCATGACTGCCCTCCCAACTCCCCCGGGGTTAATAGTGACAATTAATATTGGGATTAATACAAACAGCACCAAGCCTGAGACAGCAGTGGGTGTTACAAGGAGTGTCTGCTTCTGCAGGATCTTGGCAGGGTGGTGATGGGAAGGAAGTGGTGATGGGAAGGGAGGAATATCTCCAGGAGATAATGGAAGCGCTGCCCTGCCATGCTTTAATGACAGGAACATTTTTTCTGGAACAATGGGATGCTTTGGCTGGCATCCCTCTAGGCTTACCCCGAGGGTTTCCAATCCTCAGGTGGCATTACTGGCAAGGAAGGCAGCTCCTTCTGGCTTGCCATTAAAGCCTGCTGCTTCTCTGTAGGAGAGTATCTGGCCATGGGCTTGGAAAATTCATCAAAGCTACCCTGTGTGCTGATAGCTGGATCTGGAAACGAAGGAAATGGCAAAGAAGGAAGTTTCGGAAATAATGGAGGCTGACACCTCGCTTCCTCAGGATCTTTCTGCTCCCTCCCAAGGTCACTGCTTGTGCCAGCTCAACATCTTCACCATAAACTTTAGGCTCTCGAGTAAGCCCATAATCTCAGAGATCACTCACATCTTTCCTACCCTTCCGCGAGGGAGTTTTTCTGCGATTCAAAGAAATTCACTGGAGCCTTTCTTATACACAGAGCCCTTGGTGCTTCACAATGGCCCCAAATATGGGACAGAGACAAAAAAGGGTTGCAGAAGTCCTATCTCACCATTCATAATGATGAGATCCCAGAGAAACAGGAACCTCAGAGCAGAGCTGCCCACGTCAGTGAGCCCATGCCTTGCTGTGAGCCAAGCTGAGTGAGATTCAGAGAGCTTGTGGTCACTTTGGAGGGCCAGGACACCCATGAATTTCTTGAATCCTCTTTGTGTCTCCAATTTTTTCTTTTCCAGGCTGAGAAGCCCGATTTCATCTGGGCATTCCTCTCCTCAGATTTAGAATATGAACTGTTATGGTTCTATTCCACATTTACTCATCTTCTGTGAGTGTTTGGGAAGAGAATTTTGAAGCCTATTCCTCAGACATGGCCTATCACCTGACAGTAATACATAAAACCACGGATACACCTTGATGATAAAGGCCAGGGGACATCCCTTTAACAAGAAAGGGATTTTCTGTTGCTGCTGCATCCCTGTCCCTCTGCAGCCCCGTCTCCTCAGGCTCCAGCTGCAGCTGGAAGCCTTGCAGGACTTGCCTTTCCCCTACCAGTGCAATCCTGCTCTCAATGAAATCAGGGCACAGAAATCCTCCTCTGAACGTGGCCTCTCCTTTCAGCTTCTCCCTGGTGAACACACTTGCAAATGGCTCAGTTTCCTGCTGGCTCAGTGTAAATTTTTCAGCGTGGGGATTTCTGTCTGGTGTTGCTTTGCAGCACAAAGCTGACAGGGGTTTATGGCTCAGAAGGGACAGGAACTCTGCCAGGTTAAACTTCAGATGTATGGTCCCACCACGTGTCAATCAAAATCACTCTGCAGGCTGATTTATTCTGCGTTTTTCCCCCACAATGATGATGGCTGCAGCCCATCAAGTAAGCACTGAGACACCCCAAATGCTCCAGCCCTGTGTGTGCAGAAAGAACATAAATTTCTCTTTTCAGTGGAGCAGGGAAAGGGAATTGCAAGGAAATTTTGCTGACAAATGTGACTCATTGTGAAATTAACTGGCATGGCCTGACACCTTGTATTCATTTGCATATGTTTAAATGAATTAGGCAAGTCCTAGTGCTGAAGCTGGCACCTAGACATTTGTGCTTATGCAAACACACCCAGCTTTGCTGAAAAGGTCATAGCTTTCAGCACAGACTCTTGTCTCTTTCGTTTGATTACACCTATCTCTTCATATAGTGTTTTAAATTATTTGCAGAGTATACCTCAATCCTTGTATTTCCAAAGAAAGCATAAAATCAAACATTGTCTTACATATTTTAAAACACGCCAGCTCCATTACTGTTTTATAATCGCTAATTAACAGGTAAATGTTTCATACTCCCACATTTTTTATCCTCTGGATACAGCAAAACAAACAGATTAACAGGGGAAACCTGAGGACTGCAATATCTGTTTTATGATAAGAATAATTTAGTAACTTAATCCCTGCTATGCTCAGCTCTCAAAGACAATGTACTGGTGGTTATGAGATGCACAATAATGAACCAGTACAGAGGTACATTTGTGTTGTTCTCTGGTTAGGGTGGGAGCTGAGATTCAGACTGCTTGTTTGTCTTTTTATTTTTTTCCCTGGGCTTGCTGTTAATTTAGTGACTTGCCTAAGTCTGTAGAGTAATTTCACCCATTTTATAAGTCTTCTGCTGTGGAATGGAGAAAATGCATAAAACCCTCTCAGCTGTGCACCCCTGTGTGTCATTGCACAGGGCACCGTGGTTATCAGGCTGACGTAACAACCTACTGCAAACGTCTGGTATGAAAAATAAGGATAATTAGGAGCAGCACAGGATGGCAAATAATCATCTTCAGGTGACAAATGCAGGAAACCTGAGAAGTACCAGAGGGTAGTGGGACTTCTCCAGTTGCTCCTTAGGACTAATTACCTAATAAAACCAGGATGTGATTGTACGATACTGAGTCATAGACTCGATGTGAGACGCTGTGCTATATTAGAAGATGAAGTAAAAATGTATTTTGAGTCTCTCTGGCTGGAAGTAAATGTCTTATCTACAAAACCACATACATTATGGTTTCGGATATCTGCATTTTTCCAGCCTAATTCTTGATTATTGCAGAGGAGGTATTTGTTTAGCATGGGACTCTTCCCAAAGCACCACCATTTAAATTCTCCAGCTTGCAGCAACACACTTTCTATTTTGGCAAGATGAATCTTCTGGTATCTGCATACCTCTCCTGTTCCTTCCTTCCTGTAATTAGGAGTAAATCTGCTCCAGGACCTGTTCTTTTGTAGATGACACCATTTTTAGAGCAATACATCATTGGCAAGTCATGACACTAACAGATCCTTGGAGAGGGCTGCCTCTCTGAAGAGATATAGTATCACCTTGATCCCTGCTAGACACCGCTCAGTAAAGAGCTCCATCAGTTGGTGAAAAAGCAGGAATAAACTCATTTTAGCTGTAAGGATGCAGGTGGAACCTGCTTTTCAATTAAATAGCCACAACAAGGTACCTCTTTTTTACTTTGTCCTATTTCCCCCTCAACATTCCCATAATCTTATTTTGATTTTAGAGATTCAAGCTGAGCTGGATGGATAAATAATGTCGGGGCTTTTCCCCCCAGAAATATTTATTTGCATCTGAAAATGAATCACTTCTATTCTTGCACTTCCCTTGCCATGGACATTGGTCTGATAGTTTTGTACTGACCAACACAGAACACAAACATCAGGAGTTGTGTCTGTGCCTCCTTTCATGGCACTGGGGAATTGCTGGTGTTTACATGCCATGACTCTTTTTCTCAATTGGACCACTTGCCCATAAAGGGATTTGTGAATTTGTTATTTACCTCAGCCTTGTTTAGCTGCAGATAAGAAGCCAGTGGTCTCAAAACCTGCTGCTCCATAGACCAGTCTGGTCCCCAGAGCTTGCGTTTCTTTGTTCAAATGAAGATCAGTGGATTGAGGTGCTGAAAATGAACCACATGACAAAATGGACCCATTCATCAGCACAACACAGAATATTGCCCAAGAGCCAGAAAGAATTAAAAATATTCAAAATAGGACAGAAGAAACTAGTATAAATAAATGTGAAGAGAGCCAGAGGTCTGTTCATCAGGTAATAGCATTTTGGGGGGGGCAATTCAGAATAGCTGAATGGACATCCTCAGAAGTGGCTGCTTAAGGAGCTCAGCCTGAGAGACAAAATTAGATGTCCAAAGCTGGAGACTCTGAATGCTGCCAACCTGCTGGCAAAGTTGGCCTTATCTTTAGTTACCCAGCACCCTCTTGAGAAGGGGATGCTGGAAAGTGAAACCCTTCTCCCTGTTACGATGATATTTCCCCTTACTGGTACCCGGAAGGAAACCCAGTGGATTAACACGTTGGTTGTAGAGTCAGATGATTCACAGGGTGATGTCCCCTCTGATCCTGCCACGCGCCTTGCTGCTCCATCAGCTGCCCTGCCCCGCTGTCCATCCACCCATCCATCCATCCATCCATCCATCCATCCATCCATCCATCCATCCATCCATCCATCCTCCCACCCATTCCCCTGGTTTGTTGCGTTGTTCTCAGCTGAGCTCAGAGCAGCTCGGAAGCAGCACTCGGAGCAGGGATTTCCTCTGTGTCAGCACACAGAGGGGCTCTCCGCTGACTCACTGGACTGGTCCCAAAAATAGCAGGTTCAGAATAGAAACCTTCGTGCCCTTTCTGTCTTGGAGAACAATGTCTCGCGTATTTTTTTCCTCCCTTAGTATGAAATAAATCCCCTTTATGCTTCCAGCTTGGCAGGGTTAAGCTGGAAGGGCTTGGTCCGACTCTCAGAGCACCTGACTGTGCTCTCAAGGAGAGGAGTTAATCACTGGGACTGTTATTTATTTAATTCTCAGCAGGGACATTATTTATTTCATTCTCATCAGGCCTTTCTGGATTTTGTCTGGGGAGATGGAGATTTAACATGGAAAGAGGTTCAAGCAAACACCTCTCTTCACAGCCTGGGTTTTTTATCTTTTTGCAGGGCAGAAACCAGACAAAACCACCAATGAATCCAACAGGAAGGACAAGGAATTTTAATGAAGTGTAGGATCCTTCAAACAACAGAAGTGCCCAAGGGTTTTTGGAGTGTTTGCTTATTTTCTGTTATTATTTTAAAAAATGCCTGAACATCTGCCAAGCCCATCTGAGGAAGAGCAAGACCCTGCTATGTATAACTGTGTGTCAGTGCTTTACAAACCCAGTAGCCAAATCTCTGTGGGTTGGCAGCTGCTGGTGGTCGCTGCCCAGCTCAGTTCCTGTCGGGCTGCAAGGGAATCCTCAGGGAACAGCACTGGCAGTGGGACCCCAACCTGCCAGCCCTCTGTTCCTGGCACCCAGCACTCGTGCAGCCTGGCTCCTCTGCAGGCTGCCAGCATCCTGATTTTGGGAACTGATCTGCTGGATATTAGTCACTCACTGTCTGCGAGGGCCTTATCCAAAATGCATCTCTGCAGCTGAAGACAGACAGGGCTGCTGGGCTAAGCCACGCACTGTCCATGTGTTGGGCAGGCAGCCTGATCATTTCAGAGGTGATTTTCACAGCTTCAGATAATTTTCAGAGCTTCATGTCTTCAATTATTCTGAAAATCTAGGTCCAGAAATCCCATGTGGGAACACTTTTGGGCAGCCAGGCTGTTTCCTCAGCGGAGGTCGTGACTACTGAGAAACAGTGGAAACTTTGCTCCAGCAAGAAGTAATCACAAATACTGGAAGAAGGCATTTTAATGTACAACTTCCTGAAAAGTAGGAGAAGTGAGATTCAACTGGTCTGCTTTTCAGAGAGAAAACCCCGCATCATCTTCTCTAGAGCACGTGTTGAGCTTTTGAAAGTCTTCTCCTTCCCCCTCCTCCCTGCCCGTCTCTACAATAAGTACAATTGTCAGACAAGGCAGGTCTTTGTGCTCCAAATTTAATACATAGTTTTTGACCCATGGAGTGATAAGCTGGAAAATAAATGGCTGGATTTTCCCCAGTGCTGAACGATTCCTTTCAGGCTGACTTGGGAACTTGCCTATTCTCGTCTGCCCACCTGGCTTTCACTTTGATATCCCTAACATTATCATAACTTTTATTGTGTTTTCATGTCAGTCAAGCCTTCTTCACTAAATTACTTCCATTTGTACATCCTCTCCTGCTATTTGGGCTCATCATCATCTAAGATTTAAGGTGAAAAAGTTTCTTCTATTTGACAGGGTGGGAGGTGGAAATTACTATGTGAACAGTAAACTACAGGTTACATAAATAATGTGTCATTGTGTATCACCCAGTGGAGCCTTAAATCAATTCATTAGTTTGTATAAAGCCTTTGTCTGCTTTTTAACTGCATCATATCCAAGTCGATTGCACATTTGCTCTGAGTTTGGGGTTTTTTTCCTTTCTTTATGTCGTCAGCTTTCAGCATTCTTATATAGTTACGCTGAGTGTGCTTCTAAAGATTGTTTTTCTTTCTTGAGAGGCTTGGTTTATGTTTTTTCCTCCTCTTCTTGACACATCCTTAGCCTGAGGCAAAAGTGTGCATTTTGCTCATGGAGGGTAGACACAGGGATATTCTTCCCAGTGCGTGGAGCTAAGGGCAAGCTGAGATATGCTGGATTACTGACAGAGGTACTGAAAAGCAGCTGGTTGATTCACAGTTGCTTTCATGCTGCTGTATAGCAAATAAACCTAAAAAAAATCCTATAGACTGGACTGTACTATACAGATAATTTATCCTAACACCAAGAGCCTCCTATCCTTTTCCTAGGCTAAATTTTCTTTTACAGGCGTGCCAGGAAGGATTGCTTTCTGGTTGCAATTGAGGAGATCTTGGTAACCCAGGAGAGCTTTGTTTTGGAAGAGCACAGAGTTAGTGGAATAATATTTTTTTAACAGTCTTTTCTGAAAAACTTCAGAAGACACTAGTTTGGGGGAACAAGGAAGAGAGAAACAACATTTTATTACATTGTCGGTAACTGCCCATGCTGAAAACTGGTCTAGCCTGACTGCAAAGCAAAAACAGACATTGCTTTGATACCACGATCGATTTTATTATTCCAGCTGAGATTTTTTCTCTTTCATTTTTCTGCAGATCTCCTCTGCTCAGTAAATAAGGAACCGTAACAAAAGTCCTTTACAATGCAGACTGGATGTACAACAATATTAAGCAAGAAAATATTCCAACAGTCATGAAACAGGCATCAAAAGTACTGCTCCTTATTTCAATCCCTGCAAGAAATCGAAACCTTTCAAGCAGAGCCAGATTTTAACGAAGGGTGGCTGTTTAAAGCAGAGTTGCCAAAAGCCTTGGCTGTGCCTGGACTTTTATTTTAAGTATTTGTACCATTAAATATTAATATAGGTCAAATAACTGATCCCCCTGAGCAGATGAAATCTGCACAATGAAAACAAACACACTGTAAAACATGAGCCAGCGTTGCCCTTAATGTTACTGCATAAATATGCAAATACAGACCCCGATTTCCCTGAACAAGTTTTCTTATTGATGTTCTGGGAGAACGAGAAGGAAAATATAAAAATTAAATAATAGTCACAGCCCTGAAACTTTTAAGAGCTGATCCAAGGCTCGTTGGCTCAAGGGAGCTTTGCCTCTACTACCTTAAAGAGCTGCAGTGCTGCAGAACCCAAAGCACACGCAGGGAAATCACGACGTGGTGCCACACAGGCAAGGCAGTGTCACATCTGACAGCAGATGTGTCCTGGAGGACATATTGCTACAGGAATGAAAAAGAAAACCTTGGAGCAGTTCTGCTCATTTTTTTACTGGCATTCTCCTGCATAGTTTTACTCCAGGCTCCCGATTTCTGCAGCAATCCTGGCTGCAGCTCGGCCCAGCCAGGCAGGCTCTGGAGCCAGGAACTGGGGGTTTGCACTTTGGGCGGCTGGTGGTGATGAGAAACATGGGGGATCCTGCAAGAATGTGGGAGATGTCCTTGTTGTGGGACCTTGGTGAGGCCCAGGCATGACGAACTCTTTGTCCAGCTCATTGTGAGGAATATGATGAGGAGCATGCAATAAAACTGAGAATGAGGAGAAGTACATAGCAAGGGTGGGAACGGGGAGTTCACTGCATTGACCAGTTTGTGCAGAGCCTCAGACAACGTTCTGGAGAGAATCATTGCTCTTGATCCTTTTCCTCCTTTGTCCCAATCTTCCCAGCTGGCAGAAGCTGCGGTTGGGTTGGTGCATTCAGGATCAGCCTGTGTGCTGGAGGCCTGGCTGCTCTGGGATGTGGCAGCACTTGGAAGTGCTTTGAGTTTGAATTGGATACGGTAAAAACTTAAAGAAGCTGTAAAAAAAACCACAGATCCTTGTTATTCCTCAGGAATAACTTTATTAAAATGACGGCACTGGCATTTGAAAAGTTGTACCTTAAAAATGATGAGTGAAGGTACAAGAGCACTTAAAAATAGTTTAAATGATGCTTAATTAAATGATTTAAGGTTTTCCTTAAAAGAAGTGTGAATCCTATCTAATCTCATGCGTCCAGCAGCTGAAGAGTTAATAATAATCCTGATACTGTGAAACTTGGAAACAGGGAACACAAGAAAATATGGATTCCTATAGCCAGCACACTCTGATAACACACACAACAGTGGATGTAAAAGTCCAATTTCAAATTTTAAAAGTGAACAGTCCCATGACCTGAGATGCATTTCACTATTTTTTTTTTTGCTGTCATCATGTTTGGGAGCAAATAATACAGAAGGACACGGATGTACTCCAAAGGGGTAGAAACTAGATTTGCAGCAGTTGTGAAATGCTCCCACGCTGTAAATAAACCCAAACCCATAGAAATATTTCCTTCAGAAAGAACAGTTCAGGTTTCTCAAAGTACGAAGAGAAATATTTCAAATATTAAGTAAAAACATTTACATAAAAACATTTGATTAGAAAGGAAGCTCAGAGAAATCTAAATACTCAAGAAAATATCGTATAATAGAAGTTTTCCATGTAATTTAATTTTTTTTTTGATATAATCTTTTCACCTCATTGAAACCTACATTCGAGGAGACGCTTCTCATTTCTTGTGTTTTGATTACAATTTTTAATCATGTTTTTCTGCTGGTGTGCACCATTCTGGAGGCTGCTTCTTCAAATCCAACCCAAAATGCTCACATCAGAGTGCTGATGTGAACGAGACAAAGCAAGCCTGGCTTCAGCCCAAGCGCTCAGCCCTTCCAAAGAACACTGATTGGAGTCATAACCATCCGGCTAAATGGAAGCTGGTAATTAAAAATATGCAAAAGGGTTCGGAAATAATGTGAATCCCTCTGAATGTGGGTTTTGAATATGGGTGTCTCTCACATGGGTAAAGTGGATAATTGCCTGCCTATCCTGCCTCTATTCATTGCGAATAATTGAGTTGTTGTCAAACACTTCTAGCACTGCCTATCACAATAAATATGAGGAGACAGAGGGGCTCTTTGAATAATCTCATTTTTGCGGCTGAGGAAGCTGCTCCTTTTGTACTTGCCTGGGGAATGGCATAGCAACAGGAAATGAGAACGGCAGAAAGGATGGAGACAGCACTGCAGACTCGGCTTTATTTTTTTATCTCTTATCTCTACATTGCATCTAAGGTTCCAAACCCACACCTGAGTTTCTCCAGGGACTTCCTTTGTGCGAAACCCCGTGGCTTGTTCACCACAGGAGCAGTGGGATGAGCCAGGAGGACGGGGACAGTGGGGTGGGGAGCGGGGATGTCAGATGTCCGAGGAGAGCTTAGCACAGGTCCCCAGCCAAGGCCCCTGTGGGTGCTTGCCAGAGAAGCGGGGCTTGTTTGGGTAAGGACTGAGTGATGAACACCAGCACGCCTCTCTCGGGCTGCGTGGTGCCACCAGGGTCACCAAAGCCCTTCGGAGAGCACAGGAAACTTGCCTGTATGTGACAAATCAGCCTGGCTCAGGGAGGGGGTGTCACTACCTCCAGGCAAGCTCGGGTGCTGCTCTGGGCTTTGCTCTGCTCCTCGGGTCCTGCAGAAGGACTCGGGTGACACTTTCCATTGCTGTGGCCCCAGGGATGACCCTTCTCTTACAGACCCCCATGGCTCTGCTTCTCAACAGCCTGTCCCAAAACACCTCCCCTTGCACACCCTTCCACCACCCTGCTACTTCAGCAGCCTCTCCCAAGCCCCCTTTCCCACACTGTCACAGCTCTCCATATGCTACTGCAATTCCCTGTTCCCCATATTTTCATCCCTCCCTTCCTACAGCAGACATTCTCTGCTGGTTTCAGTGAGCCCCTGGCAGTTTCTGCTGTGGTGCTGCTTTGGGGGGTTATTGTGTTTTGCACCCCTGGACTTCTTCACAGAGACAAGCAGAGGGTGTGAGCTGGGTGGCTGGAGCACTGAAAAGGTGACCAGGGATTTGACAGGGGGATATTTTTGGCCTCCATTTGAGAGTCAGTGACACACGGTGTGGGGGAGACAAGCCTGTGTCTCAAAACAGCTGCAGCAGGTCGTGCCTGCTCCTTTCTGCCTGCTCCTCAAAGAAACACTGACCTCCATCCCCTGTCTTCCTTGCCTCACTTTTGAATTTCAGTTTTGCTCTGAAGTGTCTGCTCTCCAGTCTCTTTCATATGGTTTCTGAAACCATAATGCAGGCTGAGCTGGAGGAACAGCCCCAGAAAGAATCAGTCTCATATCTCCATCCTCAGATTTTCCTGAGGATCAGGATCCTGCCTGGAGTATTTCTGGACACGCAGTGATGAGTTTCTCCAAAATTCCCTTTCACCTTCAGGGCCTTGACATTTCTGCTGCCACTTTTAACGTAAGGCAGAGGTTAACCCAGAGGTGCTGCAGCAGAAAGCTTTGCACATTGCAGCAACCAGAACAAACCTTTGATATCTGAGGGCTGATCCAACTGCTGCCTTCAATGGGCTCTCACCGTCACACAAGCTCTTGCCACAGTAATAATGCAGCAGTCTGAGAGCCCAGAGATGGTTTTGTCTGTGCAGCATCGTGCTCGTAGAGAATAAGATGCTCTTGGGACCTATCACAGCCCCTGGCAATTAGACAGAGTGCAGCATCTCCAAAATGCCATTGTCCGTGCCAATTAATTAATCCTGTGCCCCTGGGACAAGGGTTGTTCCCGACCTAGCTGAGTGTGCTGGCAGTCCTGGGCTGCTGGGGGGACAGGAGAGGGGCCTGAGGCCACCTTTCACCTGGGCGACTCCATTCCTGGAAGCCAAACGACTTCCAGAGGCCACACACCAAGTGCGCGGCACTGGAGTTCAACCAAAGCCTGGCTGAAGGCAGCAGGCCGCAGTATCTCTTTCCATACTGTAATTGTTGGTGTGTTTTAATAAATTCCTGCAGGGACACGTGCCACATAAAACGTGTAAGCCAAACAAAGAGGAAAGCACATCAGCTTTGCACTGTCATTCGTGCTGGAAGGGTAGGCACGTTAAATCCCTTTTTCCACAAATCCCCTTTTCCACAAATCCCCTTGCAGGAAATCAGTTTTGGAGCAATGCAGCTGGTTGTCAGGTGCTTTGCTGGTGCTGTGCTCTCAATGACTCTCTGTGCTGAGGGATGTTCTTGAGAGTTATGCTGAAACAGACCAAGCAGTTTTGGAAAAGAGAGGTGTGTACCCAAACAGCTGAAGTGAATGAGTTCATTCTGTGTACCAGGGAAATGAACAGCGGGCAGAGAGTGGCCAAAATTATAGGCCAGGTACTTCCAAAATGTTCTTGGCTGGCTGCACCAGCAGGTGTAAATCTGCTGGATGCATTAAAAGCCGGTGCAATTCAGATGCAAAGTGAGAGCCTTTGAGGAGTCCTGGAGGAGACAGCCTGCCCTGGAGGAGAGCCTGACTCCTGCTCATTAAAATAGCTGTGCCTGGGAGCTTGTGGGCTCTGCAGGAGAACTGGCAGTGCTTCCTGCAGGGAAAGGTGGGCACCACCTCTGAAAGCAGGTATAAAGCTCAGAGGCACTCCCCAAATATGCACTGGGCGTCCTGGGCACTGGCAGTGATCAGCATCATGGAGTAAAAGGACTATGAGGAAAACATGAAACGCAGGTGATGAGAAAATTTTGCAGCTCTTTGTTGTCAAAATGTCTTTGACGGGCTCTTTTCTGAGGAATAAACCATCGTGGCTGCTGAGCTGGGAGGCCCCATCCCTTTCCACAGCCCTCACTCCAGTTTCTCAGGACTTCTCACATGGGAGAGCAGAGTCCCAGGGTTTTATCCTGGCTACGAATGATGTAGGAACATTATCAGTCCCTGTTAATACTCTTTAGGGTGAAATACCTCAGCTTCCAATTGACTTCCACTGCTTGGTTTGGAGGTGTTTGAGCAAGGGCAGGTAGGAGCCAAAGCACCCCCTCTAAATCTTGTGGGATTTTGGTAAAATTTAGTTTTCTCTACTCATTTTTTGAACCGTAAAGATTTACATTGCATTCAGTCATGTAACTACACAAATTAAAAACTCAGCTTGGCAGAAATCACCCCGGAGTCCTTTGCTGGCATCCTTCCTGGAATGCCAGCTGTTCCAGGGAAGCAGAGGCTGGGCTCCACTGATTTCCCTGGCCTTGCAGATACTTGCTCCAGATTTGGTTTTTTTAAGAAATAATTTAACATGCAGGTGGCTTTTGGGTTGAAAGTCACTGGGGTTTTTTTTGCAGATTGCCAAGACTGATGCGACGTCAGGTCTGGATCCAGTTGAGCGCGAGGGAGCTGAACTCCTCTTTTAGCAAAAAGGGTATGAGGTTCATCTCTGAATTCAGTGGAAGGTATTTTGAGACAGGAATCAAACCAAGAACTGTTTTCCTCTGAACTGCAGTTCAAATGAAGAAAGTTCTGTTTGGAGAATGGTGATTGGCAGAACCGATTTCATTATGGCAAAAAACCCCCAAAACGCAGCAATGCGAAGCGCCAGCATCAAAGCCTGTGAACATTTTCTACTTTTGCATGTTGGAAGTTATATATATTTTTAAATGTTAGACATTTAAAGGGTTTGCAGATTCTTGATATAGAGCAGAACGCAGGGAATTGCTTTGGATTCGCGGCACCACACTCCCCCATAATGGCACTATAAATTAATTGGCTGCATAACCAATACCTCTGCCTGAAAGTTGTGTTTTTGCTTCCCTGAAACGCACTTGGAATTAACTGAGGCATGTTGAGTGAGTCCCATTACTGAAAGCTTCTCTCACACAACATATATGCAAGGAAATCAGCCCTAAGTGAGAGAGAGGTTAATGGGGGAGCATGAGAGATAACAGCGATAAATTGAAAGAGGGAAGGTTCTAGCCAACAAAAGAGTTTAAAAAAAACCAATGTAATGATTCACCAGAAGACCTGTCCATATCAGAAGTTTCAGAGAGGCTGCATTTGGAGTGTTGGGATGGACAAAGCCTTGGGCAACCCGGGTTAAATTCAGTGTTTTTCCTGCTCTGAGCAGGAGCCTGGGCCAGAAACCTCCTGATGTCCCTCCAGTCTGAAGCGCTCTGTCCTTCTGTGAGAAATTGCCACCAGCTGGCTTTTGCCATTTTGAAACAAATGACCAGGTTCCCAGATTTCTATTACCAGCTTTTCCAAACTAATCACCGTTTTTGGCAGAAGGGGTGGGAGCCAATCTTCACCAGGTGACCCTCACTGTGCTCCTACACACCTCTCCACAGCTCTGTCACTCCTTTTGAGCTCAAAATTTTTTGGCACATGTGGTAGGTCAACCCGGAGCAGCTCAGCTGTGCGTGTTTATCTCATGCTCAGGTTTATCCCAGGAGTCTGGGAGGCTTTGCAGCCACCTCCTCGACTCCATGGACAGTAGGTGGACCAAGGTGAATATCAGCAAGCTGCTTGGGTGGAGAGGCCAGGAGACTGAGCAGGCAGCTTGTTCTCAACCACCCATCTGCAGCCTCCACTCCCCTGGAATGAAGGGGGAGCCAGTGTTGGTCCTGCTCTGACTCCAACAGGCACAAGGCTTTTGCAGCAGCTGCTGCTGAGCCATGGAGTAACCACTCAAATCCTCTCCCTGTTTTTTTTTTCCTGGTCCCTGCTCAGTTTTTCACTCTAAATTAAACATGCTGCATTTGGCAGAATAACAGGCAAGCAACAGGTTGCGATCTAAATATTTGATTCTGATCTCCACTGCCATCGCTTTATTGTTGCTGCTGAACGAAGATGTGGGTGAATTCCAGCAGGGAGTTTACAATCTACCTCTGTGTTAGTAATTACTGATTTGATTTCCAGGTGTCCTGCAGCTGAATACTCTCATTTCACATTGATGTGAGATTTCCATCTTTCCTTGGTAGTTAATTGCGTAACATGCAAACAAGAAATCAGCCATGAAAACATGGAAATTCCCAGGTCTTCATTTCCTCTCCTTTGTTCAAAGTTCTGTTGGAAAGGTGGGGTTGGTTGAATACAGCTGGGACAATGTGTCCAATGTGGATTTGTGCAAGATGAAGCCAATGCACAAAGGAAAAACAGGTTAATTGGCAAGCCTTTGATTCTGAGTGCCACTGTACAAAGTCCTGGGGGAAGGAGGATGCACAATTTTCAGTCTCTCTCTGTTCTCCGTGCTTCTGCAAACCCCCTGTGCCACACACCAGCAGAACTGATCAGGGTGAGGCCATTTCATGCCAGAAAGGTTTGGCATAACAGCTTTTAAAAGAGGAAAAATTTCTGTCCACGCAGACCAAGTAAATAATTTGCAGTGCTTGCTGTCTCTTCCTCACAGATAAGAACCCTTCCTTCAATATGCAGCACTGTCAGTGCAACCAAAATGTCAAGAAGATATCGTGAGAAGTGCACAGCAAAATGGCATGAAATTATTTTTTCATTCCTCAGGATGCTTCTTCCCACTGAAGCCATCTATCATCTTCAAAGTGACACTATGATTTCAATGAATGCTTTCTTGCCTTTGGGGCTTCTTTGGGTAGAAAGGCAGGTAAGGATTAAACAGGAGGAGGTCCTTGATGTTGGTAAAGATGGTGGCTTTCAAACCTGAAATCCACTTGAGCAGCCTGGCACAGCCAGAGGGATGCACCGGCTCCCACTCCTAACGCTGCGTGCGGGCAAGCAGAGAGCTCACAAGGGTGACCCATCCCAGAGGCACTTCGGGCAGGCCACTGCAAACAGACACTGCCTTGGACACACAGCAGTGACACACAGCCAAAAAGTAGCTGTTCCCTGCTGAGCCTGAGTGCTGTCCCAGATAGAAACCTGGGCCAGGTTTCTCCCCGAGCGCCTGCTCCGCTCCGCTGCCACCCCCCACGGCTCCAGCAGAAGTGCTCTCTCTGAGGCCAGCTTTGTGTTGTGCTTGGCACGCAGTGAGGCCCTGAAAATAATCTCTTGTATTAGCTGAAACCCTCTCATGCCAACTTCGTGATCCCTCTGACATATTTGCTGCCAGCTTTTGGTGTCAGCCTGTTGGCCCGTGGCTCAAAGCTGTTACATTTTTAATGCTGCACAATGCGTACCTTCTCTCCGTGCATCCCTCTCTGGTGGATGAGCAGGGCTCGGGGAATTTGGCTGGAGCTTCGTTTTCCCCAATGGAGACTGGGGACTGATGGAGAAAATGATCTGTGGTCCCCCACAGTGCGTACCAAAATGGCATGGGGTAAGTCTCATTCTGATTTCTGAAATGCTGGATAGCAGCCAGAGTCTCTGCTCCTCCAGCCCCATACAAACTCTTCGGGACTGTCAGTTCTCCAAGCCCTTATTTGAACAATTCACTGAAGAATTGGAAGGGATAAGGTGATCTAAAAACACAGTGAAATTCTCCAAAAACCCCAGGAAGGTTGTTGGGTTTTTTTACCACATTAAGCAAAACCTCCAGTCCGTAGAAAAATAGTGTCAAAGCATTAAAGAGAATTGAACATCCATCCTTATAAAAAGCATCCTTATAATCACAATCAGCTGAGCACCCCTCGAATTAAAACCTGAGTAGGTGTAGGAAAACAAATGTTTTAATGTCCTCCTGTAACCTCCTTCTTCCAGGCGCCAATTTTCACTCCATCTTCAGAGAAGCCAGGCGTGTTGCCTAGTTGGGTTTTGTTGGACATTAACAGAGGTCCAGGCAGGAATCCAGTGTGGACCAGCAAAAAAGGCCCTTTAGTAGTTGAGAGGTAGAAACTGCTTCCAGTGCTGTGATGGAGAGCGATTGCAAGGCAGCGAGACCAGACTTTGCTTTGTCCTGCAGAGCTGCAGTGCCCACCAGGCTGTGCCACAGGGTGCCAGCCATCAGCCTGCCAGGCAGTCTGGGACCTCGGGGGCACAGACAATTGCTGAAAGAGCAAGATTTGCAATAACAACAGCAAAACCCAAAGCAGCAGGAGGGAGGAAGGCATCACAACAGTGAAAAATAGGAGGTGGCTGCAGCTACGGCACGAAGCAGTGAGGAGCCGTGGTGACCACACAGAGTTGGAAATGCACCTGCAGAGCAACCCGAGCCATTCATCAGCTGCAAAAAGGAACAGCATCTGTGTTTTACTTCAGCTCAGACTGCCTCCTTGTATCTGAGCCCATCACTGAGTGTTTGGCTGCAGCGGATTAAATGTCTCAGGTGGCGTTTCACCGATGCAACAAAAACAGTGAGAGGTGTCCAGTGCTGGAGAAATTCTTCTGACTCAGCATCTCAGCTGTCCTTCTTAATGTTGGTATTTTTCTATCAATTGCCATTTGGTCTCCTAAATTAAGGGATCAATCTCAATTCTGTCCCCAGATGGGGAAATTTTGTTATTTCCATTTTGCCTACAAAATAAAAGCAAACTGTAATTTATTTTTTTTTTTTGTGGACAAAATGAGTTTGGGTTCTTTCACTTTTCTTTTGGCATTCCTTCCCGTTGACAGCATGATTTGCACAAAATTACATTCTGTTGATAAAAATGTGCTGAAATGTCTTTCTGTTTCATTGACTGAATGATTTGCAGTAAGAGGTTTGACAAAATGCATGTTGTCGACAGAATGAAATGGGTGGAGGGGAGAATATACTTCAGGCATACGGAGCGAGCAGCTACACACTCACTTGGTTTGTTACAAACCCTGCTCAGAGTCTATCAGAAAGAATTTTGTGGGATTCAGATAAGACAATAGTTACTTTGGAAAACCTCATTTGCACAGACGCATCTGGCAGTGGGGAAAGGCATAAAGAAAGTTAACGGGTGCAGAGTTTGGCCAGAGATCATTGCAAGTGCTGTTCCACTTCTTCAGATGTCTTTCTGTCCAAATAAATTTCCTCCATTAAGTTTACAGATTTCCTCATGCAGCTTTTAAGGGAATACTTGTACTGGAAGTGAACGAGACAGGGAAAAGGAGTATGTTAAAATTTATGAAAACATCTGTTGGAAGTTCTGAGAAAGATGCTTTTGTTTTAATCATCTAAGCAAGACTGATGGATTTTATCAGAGCTAAGCACTGAAGAGTCCCAAATGGGCTCTTTATCCCCAAGGAGAAGCACTTGAGCATATGCCTAATTTTAAGCATGTGAATAATGGCCTCGTTGACTCCAGTGGAAAACTCAAGTGCTACAAGCCAGCCTGTTGGATTCTAAAATACTTTGGATTAGTGTTAAAATCTTGACCAAATTGTAACAAAAATTAATCTCAAATGTAACCTCATGAAATTATTATAGTTAGGACCAAGTGGTTTTGGTAAAATAAATCACATTAAGTGTCTGCATCTTGTTTTGATTCTAGGATATTCGTATAAAAAGACAGTTACTGATAAAATACGGTAAATATTCATTTATTAAATGAGATTGATTTGATAAGCCTTTAGTGACACAGAGAGCATTAACCTGGTGGGTAAGGAAAAGTCTTGTCTGCAGTGATGTTGCTTCATTTTATCCAAACTTGCTCGTTACACAATATATTTACTGCTTTAAGTCAGTTCTGAAAAGAACTTTAGCACCTTTTTTTCCCCCTTAGCTGTTTTCTCGCAGCAGCATCCTTTTGTTGAGCACCAAGTCTGGCTGTCAGCGAGAGAGGAGGAGGAGGAACAAGAGTCAGATCTGTGCTCTCTTTCAAGAGTGGTTCTGTAGGTGTGGTAATGAGCTGTGGCTTCTTCTGGGAAATTTGGGTTGTGAATTAAGTCGTAGATGGTGTTATGTTTCCATTGCAATGTCCAGCTCAATTTTTCTGTAAAGGTTGCTATGGGTATCAGAATACTGCGCCAAAATACCCTAAACCACTATTCCAGACAATTATTCTCCTTTCAGGATGTAAATGCCTTGTTTCCACCCCCACACTAAAAATCCCACTGGCAGGAGCTGGATCAGGGGAATAAACAATCGCTCTTCATGTGCACACACTCAGTTCATTTCACTCTGCTGTCAAAACCCTTTGCATTTTCCTGCTCAAACAGCAAATGTACCAAACCAGAGGAAGAGCTTGTGAAAAATGCTGCTTGCAGGGGGACAAGCTCCTTGTGGCTGGGTGTGCTGGGGCACTGCAGGAGCTGGGGAGCAAAGTGGGCTGTAGTGGGTAGGCTGGAGGAAGGGAGAGTCCAGAATGCACCTCAGATTAGAGGAGAATTTCGATTCTTGGGGCTTGTGGTCCTAAAAGAGCTGATTTTTGGGAGTTGCAGTCTGACAGAGTGCTTAACCTGGAAGTTGGGGGAATGAGCTGTGCAGGGACCAGTTGTGTGAGCTGAGAGCATGTGCAGGGCACTATCAGCTCTCCTGTTCTGGTGAGGAGGTCAGTGCTCATGGTCTTGTTAGACAGGCATCATTCAGGCACCCAGATTCTCTCATGCTTGATTCATTCCACACTTGCACCTGGTGGCTACTGGTTCCTAATTTTGGAAAGCCTTAATGTACATTGCACATGTCCCTTTTGAATGGAAACACTTTTTAATGGTGTTTAACAGTGAAAGAGCCACAGCTGGAAAAGAAAATGTTTGACAGAAATTTTGGAAATTGGTTTCTGTTTGGCCATGAAAAAGCTTTTTCTGTTTATCTAGAATTATATCATTCTTTTAGCTCTTAAGGAGTAATTTTCATCAAATTTACCAAGATTTGGAAGTGCAGACTTGTCCTCAAACCTTGCAGAGGATGGTGTTTTATGTTATGAGATGTGCACCTTTCTACTGAAAATCTGCATGTGTTCAGGGCTGGCCCTACATGTTGGGCAAGATGTGGGTCTGTGTCTCAGGAAAACAACAGTCCAGGTAGATTTCTGTCCATGAACTCCAGAAGAAGTCAGCTGGAGGGAGGATACAGTGCAGGTACTATTGTCAAATACATTTTCTAGTAGGAAATTTGCACAGGAAAAAAAAAAGATACTCAAAAAAAGCTTGGATTTTTCAAAGCCATGGAAAGAAATGGGAGTAGTAGGACTGAAATGAAATGGAGAACTTAGGTCAAATTACTTCACAGCATATAAGGTATAAGCTGCCAAAAGAAGTCCATCAAAGCAAAATTTACACTTGGATTTAAAACACAGCCAGGCAGATTTTTCTGGGAGAGGGAGAACTGTGAGTTCAGTAACCAAGCACAGAGCTGGCGCTTATTTAACCATAGGAAAAGGTAGAGTCTGTCAGAGCATTTTCTAATTCTGTTTCTATTATTTGGGAGTAAAGCTGATGACAAATCTCTTAGTTCAGAGTGTTGACACAATACACTTTTATCACTTTTTGTCAACAGAACCTAATTATGTTCAGATTACTCCGTCGCAGGGGAATAGCCATAAGATCCTGCTGTCCATAAAAATAAATGTCCTGTTCTATTTCTGGGAAAACAAGAGGGAAATAGGAAAAGCAATGCAAGAAAAGAAAAACCTTGGACAAACTCTACTCTTTGGACGGAGTTTTAGTCATGCAGACACTGTGATGATGAAGCAGCTGTTCGCCCAAACCTGACACCCTCCCCTGCTTCTGATTTGTTTCCCTCCTTGCCACCCCATCCCATCAAACCCAAACACTTCAGTGCTCTCTTCCAGAAGTCTTCTGTAAGCGATGCCAGCTATGGGTCATGAGCAGAGCAGGGATGGCAGAAACCCACTGAGGAGGGAGGGCAGTGCTCTCCAGGGCTCAGGGGGAGTGGAGCAGTGAGGCTGAGATGACAGGAAGGTCTCCAGTTTGATCAGCCTGAGTGCCTTTATTGTTGGATTTCAGGGGTCACGTTCCCAAAAACCTGAAGTACAGTCCCTTGGGGATTGGGCAGTTGGGGGCTATCAGCTTCTCTCTGCCAAGCTGGACCCTCTCTGCCCATGGAAGGGAAGGCACTAAATTGCACCATGCTCTGCTCCTCCAGAAAATCATTCCACCTCAGGCGTTCATTTCCTAGACAAAATGCAAACTCAGCTGCAGGAACATGTCACATTTTTCAAGATTAAGCAAAGCAAGAACTAGTATTTTTAATAAAGCTGTTGGAAATATGCAGTTGGCTCCATTCTAATGGAAATAAAACTCTGCCCATCCATCATCTTTCCTTGCGACACTCTGGAGGCAGCTGTGGGTGGAAATCTGAGGGCTGAAGGGGTTCCAGGCAGGTACTGGTGTTTGTGCACAGCAGACAAAGGGGATTAGTCAGTGTGGGGAGGAACCAGCGACACTTTGGGCTCCCTCGCGGTCCAACACAGGTGCAGTCCCTCCCGACTTCCTGTAGTAATTACAGAATGAATCACAGCAATGAATTCAGTTATAAAAATAGAAACATATTCTTCAGGGGAAGAAACAAACAGAAAAACAAAGTCCGTTGTCAAAATCCAAATTCCATCTCCCTTGTCCCAAATTTTATTTTCTCATAAAGTCATGTCACGTCTCACACCTTCCCATTAGTTTTTGACATGCTGCTTTACCAACAGAGAGACCCAGAGGGGATGGGGGATGTAGGAGTCCTAAAAAAGAAATAATTAATCTCCACTGAGAATAACATGCTGCCACATATCACTCAGCATCGCATCAATAGCCTGATGGAGTCAGGAGAGGTGACTGAGAAGGAAACAGGAACTAGCTCTTGATGTTTGATGATGAAAACTGAGATGTTTAAAATCTCCAGTGCCCATTTGCTATGCAGTCTGCTCAGAGGCATCTAGCACGATTACTGCACCCAGACAGAAGAGTGTCATCTTCAGTGCTGGTGGTGCCACTTTTGTGGCAGTTTAGCAAGTGATCACGTAGAGATGGAAATGCTGATTAGTTAACACCCAGAGCCTTCGTGCTCTCTGCTCATGCAAAGCTTTGAACTTCTGGAAGCTGTCCTTCTGAGGAGGTATCTCTCCTGCAGGTAGCTGTGAGTGTATTGCTGTCATTATTTAGAGTGACACTGCGTCTAAGCTTTGTGCATGAGCCTGAGTGCCACCAGTCTGGAGGGGCAGCTGCGTCTCAGATGCAGAGAGGGTGCTCATTGAAGCAAGAGGCTGTTGGGAGAGAGAATCATCCTCTAATTGCTGTCGTCTTTGGAAAGGAGGGGCTGATACCATGTCTAAGCCTGAAACCCAAGAGGACTGCAGTTTTGGTTTGAGTTTTTCCTTCTGCAGCCTAAAGAGGCTGAGATCCAGAGTGGCAACTGACCCTGGCCACTTCCCACGGGTTAACTGTGAGCAGGAACTCAAATAGACTGTCCTTTCTACACTACCCAGCCTTCCTGACCCTGCCCACTTCTCTTTTACAGTAGCATCACATGGAAGTGGAGCCTTCTGTGTAATTTTTCAGCTCACCCAGGTACACTGAAGCTGTTTAGAAAGAGAACTATTTTTTTTGCTTGCAGAACTGGAGCAAGATAGGAAAAGCACAAAACCCGCCCTAAAGCCCCAAAACTGGAATAATGAGAAAATGCCAGAGATATGAAACAGTGTTCATGGCTCTAAAGGGTTTGCAGGAGAAACACAGCCATAACAGGGAGGACAGGAAGCTGCAACCCACTGCTTCCAGTATGTTGCTCTAACTGACCAGGACCCTTACCCAGTCTGAGTACCTCACCACACTCCTGTCCAGTGGAACAACCAACCTTGGAGTTTCTCTCAGTGATCCACATCCAGATTAATGTTTTTGTTTCTTTGTTTCTTCACCATTTCCATCTGCTGCGAAGGAAATGGTGTAATTTCCCCTTGGTTTGGGTTCTGGGATATTTATATGAAAGGATGGGGAAATGGCCACATGCACAGCTAGATATCCAGAGGAATGCCACTAGTGGTGGGGATTCAGGGAGAGAGGAGCTGGGAATTAAACTGGTGTTTCAGAGAGAGAAGGGGGTAAGGTAACATTTGATCACAGCTGCTCAGCAGCCCGGAGGAAACACAGAGGGCTTCTCAGGTGGAGCAGGCAGGAGGGAGGCACCAAAACATGTTTTCACCTTTGCTTCGGGAGAGTCTGAATGAGACCACAGTGGAGAAGCAGCAACAGATGTTCACTCAAACCACTATGTCAACATCCAAAAAATCAGTATGACAGGGAGGTGTCACCCCCTGAAGTACCACATCTGACAGAGTGGCCCTGGAGCAGGTGGGGAGCCTCAGATGATTGTTTTTGCTCCATGATGGGTGAGCAGTGTCCAGTCTCAGGAGGTGCATTCACAGGCACTGGCTGCCATCTGATCCTGATGAATTGTGGCTGAGCCTTAGCTGGAGCTGGAGCCCTCAAACTGACACAGGGCTGAAGTGTCATTTGGTGGATTGTGGCAGCTCAGCCAAGAGGAATAAAAAGTGTATGAAGTTTTGAGAGCACAGCAACATCACTGGTGTATATTGCGAACAAAAATAAAGTAACATTCCCCATCTCTGGCTTTGCTACTGAAAAGGAGAAATTTTCCTTTTAATTTATGAAATAAATATACCTGACTTTCCATTAAGTTTAACTTACTGGAAATTTTAAAACAAAATTCTGACTCAAAGCTGCTGAGCTCAATGCCTTATTTTTGCATATTCACCGGTGCCAAGTGCTAAAATACAGCACTTCGAAAAAAAATTAGGGGCTTTGAAAATAGCACACCGACATCTCTCTCCAGTTTCACACTCACCATTGTCCTTCTCACCCAATCTCTCTCTTTATTAAAATAGACTGATTAGTTGTGCCTGCTTGGTATGAAGCACAACTTCTCTCTATGAAGGTACCAGTGTGGAAGAAAAGGTAAATGGGGAGAGAGAAGGAACTAATAAATGATTCTGCTTGACACCTGGGCTAGTAATACAAATGTCAACACAGCCACAATTCAGTGAGACACTTACGTATGTGCTTATACTTAAGCAAGTGTTTAAGTCTGTTCAGATTCAGCTTCCTGCCAAGGACACACTTCACTTGTGGGACATATGTGACTTAAGAATATGCTAAGTGTTTCAGTGATTTGGTACCAGACCAAAAAATGCCCTTCACAAGTAGCTGACTGAGTGTGTGCAGCTATTTCTCAGATAAAAAGGTGTTCACGACTGCCCGGTTCGGTTGCTGTGCTATCAGCCCTGCTGATCTTCGAGGGTGGCGTTTCTTGAAGGATGCTGAGGGAGAGAAGGAGTCTCTGATGGTGTGTCTCTGCATTTATCTGCCTAGATTTCTTTTTGTGAGCCCTGGCAAACTTGCTTTGGTGTCTGAAAAGAAAATCAGCAGCTCTGCCAGTTTGTGAGTTATGGATGGGAATGGAGTGTTCTGTCACGATGGGCTCCAGTGCTGGCCAAGAATGCTGTGGTGAGGCAGAGACAACGAGCTGGACGTGTCAAACAAAGGTGTGGACATCTCCAGACGAGGTCTGGCATTTCAGTAAGCACCTGGACAATGAAGAGAGCAAGGATCACTCTGAGTTTTACAGGTGTTTATGACTTTGATGCTCTGGAAGAGAACATAATGCCTGCCTTTCATGCTGCAAAGCAAACTGATGTTCTGGAGCAGTTCCCGAGAATTTGAGGATAAATTTGGAAAATTATGGAACTGACTGGAGTCGGACAGTGTTGCAAATGACATCACATTGTTTGTGGAAGTCACCCCAAGCTGAGCTTCTACATCTCTTTTCCTCTCCAGTGACTCCATACGTGGTTGCAGTGCTGAGTGTGCAGAGGGCCCTGCTGGGCAGCTGTCAGTGGTCCTGCTGCCTTTTGAGCACCACGGAGGAGTGTGGGGATGCAGAGTAAATGAGCCCAGCTCATTGCAGCCTTTAGGAGGCTAATTGGCTACTAAGCTTTAGAAGGGTCAAGTGCATCAACGTCTAGCCCCACTCTGCCCAGTGAACAGTCAGTGGTCAGGAGCAAGTCTGATTAGCAGGGCTCTTCACTGTCCTCCAGCTCTGATGTTAACTCATGACTGACCTTTTGCTGCTGTGTGTGTGTGGAGTGCAGAGCCAAAGACACAGCCCCCAGAAACAGCTCCCAGACAGAGTTAAAGGCTGTGCTCAATACAAAGTGCATGCTGTTTTTAAAGTAAATAATTAGGGCTAGCTTTGTGGGTCTGCATTTTGCTCAGCTTCAAGCAGATGAAAGGCACGAGATTTGATTTTCAACCCTTCTTTCAGCTACAGAGAAACTTAAATTCAGGTGCATTTATACCCAGGCTTGTTCAGTCTGTCGATGGCTGAAAATCCATCAGGATTACTTTTGCAGGATTTATTTTTCACAGTTGCAGACTTTCTTGCTGAATGACGCATTACAGATCAATCCTATAGTTTCAGAAATGTCCCCTTTGATTTTGAAAACTACTTCTTGTGGCCTGCCTGCAACTGCCTGAACTTCTGTCTTGAACATTCCCCAGAACTCACATAGTTATTTATTATTTAAATACAAGCTAAGAGCGGGAAACTATTAAAATTCCCCAACGCTCTCCTCTAAAAATAAAGATCCATTAGTTCATCCTCGATAAATAATTCTTAATTGTTCCCTCAGGTGAAATTGGACTCCTAACTTCTATCTCCTTGAGCTTCCTCCTTGGCTTTCTTTGTGGGTGCAGCATTTTTATGTTGTTCTGCCAGTGACATTCAAGTGTTAAAGCCAAACTTTGTGAAGCCATGTGGAGGGCAACGCTGGCTCTGATGTAATTCACATAATAGCCTGGAATGACCCCCATCCACTCATGGTGACTCCTGTTTGTTTTGGACAGTGCCTAGAGCTCCGTTTTCCCCCCTCTATCTGGAAGATATCTTGCACATCCTCCCTGCAGATAATCACACTCGCCTCTGATGTTTCCTTTCTACCATTGTTATCCATCTTCTGGCTCAGACATGAACCCCAGGCCCTGAATGTTCCCAGTCACTGAAGATCTGATGGCACTTTTGACAAAAGGAGATGACTAACCTCCACGGCCTGGCCACAGGCCAACCTGGCTGTTTACACTCTGCCTACCAGAAATTCCTCCTGCCCTTTCAATGGCCATGCTGTTTTTCACTTTCTGTCCCAAGCAGCCATTGAATAGATGCAGTTTTTCACTCTGTGCTACAGCTCAGCAGTAAATGGCACTTTAGGCTGGCAGCACTTCTTTCTGCTGGTAAAATGCTCTGGGTCCTGGGGGCATGTGGAGGTGCTACAGTTTGATTTCCAGGAACGGTCCCCAGTTGTTCCATGCCTTGCTGTGGAAGGATCCTGAGCCAATCTCCCATTTCTCCTTACTAGCTATTATTATCTCTGGCTGTTCTTATCTTAATAACATTTTATGGAATGGTTCCAGTACTTATTCTGTTTCCCATCTTTCTTTTCTCTCTGCCTTTTGGAAGAGGTGCTGGGGAAGGTGCTCAGCTGCTGTGAAACAGCCCTTGGACAGAGAGCTCAGAGTTCTGTGCACTTCCAGCTGAGAGAAGCCCAGCCAAGGGCTTTTCCCATATACGGGAGAACTCCTAATTTAAATGAGTGCTATTAACTCTGCTTGTATTCTGGTTGGCTTTTAGTTTAAAATTAACCAAGCATATGACTGAATTTTTCTCAGAGTGGGTTCCAAAAGGATCCAGGGGGCAGGAGACTGTGGTGAGACTTGGCAGGTAGGAGGGCTGCCCCTGTGAAGCCTGCCTGCTCCAGCTAGAGCGCTCTCTCTCTCTTTAATGCTCTCCCTGTTGTCATCTTAAAGACATTTCACTCAATCCAAAGAGATGTGGTGCAAAACAAAAGGTGCCAGGTCATGCCAAGATGGATGTGGGAAGGTTAGAGAGAAGCACCAAGAATTATATGCCCAGGGACAATCAGATTTGTACCATCTTTTTCTATTATGTTATATTCAGTTTGATCATGGTTTGCCAAAATCAACACCGCTGATTTTAATACAGGTGCCTTTGTTCCCAGAAATGGTCTGAATGAAACCTGGGATTATGAATTCTTTCCCACGTCATACTGAGCCTTGGGAAGCTTTCCATGCAGCAAGTAATCCTTTTATTATTTATTTTTTCTTTTCCTGTTCGCTGTTATTAACTTCCTCTACCCAGCTTTGACACTGTAGGATTTAGCTGTCCCACACCATGGTGTGACAGAGGGGCTGTATCCATTATAGAGGGAGCCTGTAAACCTGACTTTGGGTGCTAAAGCATCTTGGAAGGTCCAACCCAAATAATATCCAAGACGTGAATATGCTGCATGGAGAGGCTGCCAGACCTAGAAGAGACAAAATTTGGGATCAAGGCTGAAACAGAAAAAGGCTCTGGAAGTCTGCAAGCTGCCTTCCACCAAGCCCTTCAGGCACATTCGAATGTAGAATATGAGAACTAAGTGCAAAAATCAAAGTAATGAAAAAAAAGCCTCAGTTTCACTGTTCCTTTAAAGCATGAATCTCAGCCCAAGGTCACAAATGGTACCTCCCAGGTTTATAGACCTATAAAGAGACCCTGGGCACTGTTTTAAGTAAACCTGGACTAACTGGTGGCTTAGTATTGAAAAAATATGTGAAATCTGTGGTTCTGCGGAGTTCCAATGTGAAAGCTGATGAAACGTGTTAAAAGGGAAAGGTGGTTGGTGGTTAAACACATACCTGAGGTGCAAGCAATGAGGGTCCCTCTCAGAGAGGTTTTTTGGGACAAGTCGTGTCACATCCTTCTGTATCGGGTTTATCATCAGTAATGACAGGATGGGAGGATTTATCTGCCCTACCCACCTGCCTTATTTTCAAAATAGCTTGAAAACCCCTGGAGATGGTGCAATAAGTGTTAAAATTACTTCACTCAAGGCCGTTTAAAGCTTCTGCCTTTGGAGGGGTAGGAAATCTCACCTTTTATACAGAGAAGAGGCAGCAGCTGACCTATTAGTTTGCATCCTACATATAGTGATCCATCAACACCAGGATCAATTTCCTGAAGGTCACTAGCTCTTTTAAATCCTTCCATCCTCTTTGAATTCAGACAGCAGGGATTTGGCTTCTCTCTCCCTCACCTGCACTCTCCCTTCTTTCTCTTTTGATAAACACAGTCAGAGCAGCTTTAAGATTTTAAGACCTTTCCCAGATGGAAAAGGTCATTTGTCTTTCACTACTCAACACTTCCTTCATGAGTTCATTTAAACATTGCCAGGCATCAGAAGAACAGAACTCAGCTGTAGGGTTATCTGTGTCTTATTCCCCTTTTGTGTAGGTGGCAAGACTGATCTAGAACAAAACTGTTTGGTTCCCATAGCAATTTACAACGTGCAGCGACCGTAACACTGTACTCTTCCCACTCCTTATCTACACCTGTTATGTCTTCCTTTGCCACACAGCTGAGAGCTGTAACACTGGCACTATCTCCAATGGCATCAAGCAGGCCATTTTCCCAAGTTTCATGCAATTTCTCCCTTTTTTTTTTGGTAAGGACAGGACATATTTTTAATCTAAGGAGCAAAAAAAAGCAAACATTTTATTAGCTGCTTTCAATCGGATTCTCAGTGAAAAGTTAATTAAAGGAGTGGAATGAAGAGACATTATAGCGCATCTACTAATCTTGGTACATTATTTATATGAAATCAGTCATCAAAATTAGTCATGTGCACTATCTTGCTGTGTGTGGTCTGGTTTGAAATGGTGTGTTTGTTTCCATTCAGCTCCACTGGATACAGTTAAGATACACATTTGATGTGTTACGCAGTTAGATCACATTTTGAGAGTTTATTATGCTCTCTATCTCTCTGTATCTGCAGGCTCGGAGTCAAGGGACCATTAAGAGCTTTCAGCTGAGCTTCGCAGTGTGCCTGCGATGAGACAAGTGACAAAAGTCATCCTTTCCTGTAAGTTCACAGGCGCAGCTGGCGCGGCGCTGGCTCCGGGCACGTCCCCTCCCAGCCCTTGCTGTGCTGCCCTGCCCGGTGCTGGTTCTGGCCTTGCTGCTGGGGCCAGGGGAGCAGTGGCCCTGTGGCAAAAGCGGCTCTGTGAGAGAAGGGCCCTGCTGTCCCCCCTGGCAGAGGCAGTGGAGGAGCATCTCTTGCGCCCGGCCGCAGGGCACTGCGCGGAGCGCTCCTGCTCCACCAGGAACGAGATCCCTCTGGCTCTGCTGTTAGAGTCTGGGAAACTCTTACCCCCTGCAGGTACCACAGAGCCTGCTTTATTTAACTTTTTCTCGCTTTTCTCCTTAGGATGTGCTCCAAGAAGAATCAGGGCTTTGCAAAGTAATTTCTGGGTGGTCAGCGGGCTGCTCCTTCCCTCCCTGCCGTGTCTCATCCTCTCCTGCAGAGAGAGCAGATAGAGTTACGGATCTCAGGAGAGGAGAATAGTTTAATGATCCCTCCTTAAGGTCACTGTCAATGCTGTTGCATAAATTGACCTACTAGGGGCTTCTGTGAGAGCAGTGCTGTTGACTGGACAAGGAGGGGTGTAGCGTTACGGAGCTGTGCATGGAAGTCGCCCGCTTAAATCACCGAAGCATTTTAATTGGCATTCTGTAAGCCTCCTTTTCTAACAGCTGCCTTTAACAGAGCCAGCGCTGCTAATGCCAGTCATGGGGCTGCTCTGTGCTCCCTGCCACAGCTCCTGCTTGAGCTGCAGGGACAGCCCAGTGCCTGAGAAATGCACCTGAAAATATCATTTATCCGCTGCAAAGGGCGAGTGTAGGAACACAGCCACTCACTCGCTCAACACAACATGTGCTGTGAGCAAGTGCAGCTTGGATGGGAGGAGCCAGGTTAAGAAATAAGAAATAAGAAACAAGAAATAAGAAAGAAATAAGAAATAAGAAGTAAATAAGAAATAAGTGTCCACATTGGCTGCGGACTGCTCAGCTCAGGGGTGACTTGAGGCTCTCTGTGAGTTCTCTCTGGAAGATGTGGAAGAGTTTGCCTGCTCATTCTGGGGAGCAAGGAAAGCCATGCAGGGAGGTGGGGAGGTATTCCAGCTGTTCTCCTTTCCCTTGAGCACTTCCTCACCTTTCCTCATTGATGTCCTTCAAACCTGTTGCATTTTTAAACTTGTGAAAGGCTTTTCAAATTTCACATCAGCCTCTCCTTGTTTGAGGACAATACACTTTTGGAGACTCTTGCTGATGTGGCATTAATTTCATGTACTCCAGCTTTGGTCTGCAACAGCAAATCACCAAATACCCTTTCACCATCACACTGCTTTGCTTACTCGTGGGCAACTTAAGAGTTGATACAAGGACATGACAGGAAATCCATCTTGCAGGCTCAGACCAGACATATTGATCCTGCAGAATGAGGATTTGTGCTCTTGAGCATCTCTCCACTAACTATAGCAACAGAAACTTGTCTACAGCTGCAAAAGAGCAAAATAAAGAGGAGAGCAAACCCTGAGAAAGGGCATGGTAGAAGTCCAAAACGTATTTTAGACCGAGATACATTTCTGCTCTCTGAACATATTTTGGATTTGTTTTCGTCTTGAAACCAAGGCACGTCTCTAGTTGAGACACATGTGCTCGTGAGGGACTGCAAGGTGGCTGAAGAAACCTAACAAATCTGGTGAGCTAGAGATAGCCACTCTTGCTCCTGTTGGACAGGGCCTCACTCTGGGAACAGACTCATTTTTTTCCCAGCTTCTCCCAGTGGGTGAAATTTGATTTTTGCTCTGACTCCTTGAATGGGGCAGCTGGGGTAAAGCTCTCAGACACAGTGTGAATGAATGGAGGGATGTCAGATATGAAAAATCCTCTTGAAATTTCAGTGCAGCTTCCAGCAAAGCCAGGAAGCAAGCCACAGTCTAGATAATTTTCCATATTTTATTACCTTTTCTTATTATTTTTCTGGTTACAATGGCTGAACCTGGAGTCAATGTCTTCAGGTTCTCACAGAGGCATGATTCACTCTGTGTTCCAGAATGAACTAGAGCAGTAAGCATAAAATGGATATCTCTTGATCAAGGATGCATCCCCTCTGACTTTCCTCATAAGATATTAATAAGAGAGAGGCATTATCGGATTCCATTTAACAGGTGTGTGGAAGAAGGGGAAATCTCATAATCATTTAATACCTTCTGCAGGAACATCCTTCCTCAGCTTTTGCTAATTAGGAAGATGAAGCCATTTTCTATTTTGTTTCCCATTTAAAGCCAACGACAAAATTCAGGAGACAGCAACAGCAATTTATCAGCTAGGTTTTGCTTTCCTCGTGCAAAGGAATGCCAAGGTAACCTCACAGGGTTTCATTTAAAAACAAGAGTTCAGAGGAAAAATACCATGGCTTTAGCCCACTGTCTCTATTAGTTTATTAAAATGTTAGTCTTGTAGGTGTGTTAGATTGATTTGCCTTACATGGTGTTTAAAAATAGCTGGGAGAATAATGGGCTTCATCAAAAATCATTAACTGGGACGTTACTTTTCATTTTTTAACCACAGAACAAAGTGTCAGAGCCAGATTAAACAAGCCAGAAAGCGTTTGGAGCGCACACAAACAGCCAGCAATTTATATATATATACCTTAACCATGGAAAATCCCGGAAGATATTAGCTGTCTTCCACTGCAGGTTGGTCCAGAACCCCCAAGAAAGGTCAGATTGTTCGAAGTGGCTGGTATTTGTACCAGCTGACATGGAAAGGCTCAGTTATTTATAGTGGTTTGCCTGCATCCCCACAATGCTGAGGGACTGAATGAGATTGCAGAGATGAAAGGAGAGTTCAGTCTAACAACTGCAAATAGCTGCAGCTCAGCAAGCTTCTAAGTTATGACATTTCCAAGCCAGGGAACTGCCCTGCTTAAGAGCAGTTTTTAATCCTTATGAGGTAATGGGATCCCATAAGAACCTTTTTTTTTTGGAGGGGTGCATTTTATTTTGATAAAGCTTAGTTCCCTGTGTAGTGCAATCAAACTTTAGGGCTTCCCTTCCAAGTTTCCCTTAAGAGCTGTGTCGTCTTTATCTGGTTGTGTCAGCCAGCCCCTCTGATGGAGTTGTTTTTTTTAGCTATAGGACTTGGACGGGGAAAGAAGAAGCTGGGGTCATATGAGGAGAGAGTTGGGACTGGGAAGAAATGTGGATCCAAGTTCATCAGGGTGAATGCTCGCCCCTTTTGCTGAATATTTGGTAGGCGAATGACCCACCATAGATCAAGAGGGAGAAAAAGAAGGCATTTCTGATGAAAAGGAAAACATTGATAAAACTTATGGGAAAAGATAAGGGCAGTGACCATGGCCAATAAGAGTGAAAACTCCTGTAAACTGGCATGAAACTCCAGGAGATCTCTCTTGAAGAAACCACCCACAACTTCCAGTTTTACTGGGCCAGTCAGGTCTCTGGGGAAAAGGTGCTCTCTGCTCACCTGCAGGTCCCAAATCAGCAGGGAACGAAAGACATGGAAAGTTGGTCCAAACAGCCAAATGGAAGGAAAAGGCCCTTGCACACAGTTCAGCCTCGTGGCAAAACTCTCATTTTGCCCCAGAAGCAGCAGGCAGGGAACAGCTGAGCTGTTGTTTCTTTAGAGCAGTTTGGTTTGGTGTGGGATGCCCTTCGGAGCACGGCTGATCAGGCCAAGCATGAGCAGGGCGTTATCTCTGAACTGCTCATGAGCCTTCCTGAGCAGATAGCCTGGAAACAGCCCCAATGACTGGCCCTAATCCTAAAGCTTTCCCTCGCACAGATAAACCCCCTACAGCGAGAGGGACAGAGGAAATTACTGATATTCACTCATCTATTTATATTTAGACAAAAGATTAAACAACTTGGAACTGCCGTGCTATGTCCACGGCGAGGCTCCTGCAAACGTGTGAGTGCTTGAAAGGCTTCTCTGCACAGGCTTAACTGGAAATGGATTTGGGATTGTGGACATTTTCCAGCAGAGTGTACTCCCTCGATGAAGGAAAGCTAGGTTTGGAAAGGAAAGAGCCTGTTTTTTTCAGGGTGAAGTTACCGAGATCCACCATTTTGAAGAAAACAAAAGATTCCTGTTGAATCTGTGTTTTCGTAAAACTCTAAACAATCCCACGGACATGAAGCATTGTCACTTCGTGAGGACTGCAGGCACGTTGAAACAAATCTTTGCAAATAGAATGTTCTGATGCTATCAGGGCAAAATCACCCAGGATTTCAATTTCATAGGAAATTTCAACCTTTCTTGTTCTTTTTCCGGCGAGGTACGAAAAAAGAAATAATCAGAAGATTGTAATATCCCTGGTTTCAAAGGGAAATTCCAGGTTTCAGCCAGCTTTGCCAAACCTCCCTCCACTCTTGAGTGGCACTGGGCATGTGCCAAAATTTCCTCTACCTTTTGAGAAATTTTACGGAATTGCCACGTTATTCCATGATCCCTTCTCCCTCCTTCTTACTTTGAGTAGACAATTTCCTCACAAAGAACAGCCATTTTGCCAGGTGATAAAAAGACACATGAGAAGCAGCACCTCTTCTCTGTGTCCTGCCCCATGACACAGCATGGCACAAGCAACCTTTGGCCAGTCACCTGGAAACGCTCTGCTTTTCACCCTCATGTTATTGTTGTCAAGCGAGTTGGACAGAGCAACTTCTGTCTTGATTGTGTTTGCGTGGTTTTGAGTGATAGCTCCAAGAAGCAACCTCTGACCATTGCTGACTGCTCTAAAAAGGCTTTTTAAAGGGTTTTGGTGTTGGAGAAGATGTCAGTAATCATTTTTCAGGCAGTGTTTCAGCTGCTTTGCTGGAGGCTCGCGGAGACTGGGCGGCCTTGCCTTTATTAATTTGCCTTGGTCAGGTTGTTGTTGTGCTCTCGGTGCAGTTCCCAGCCTCACTTTTCCCTCACCTTAACCCCAAGAAGACCAATAGCCTGTGCTTGGGATACTCAGCATAAGAAAATCGAGAGTGACAGCTCCCACACCATGGGACTCCTGCTCTGCCAGAGCGGCCTGTGCAGGGAACAGTTTTCCTCAGGATGGTCTGGAAGGACAGCAGGGACCTCTGCAGGAATGCAGTCTCACCACAGAGCGGGTCAGGGTGGAAGGACCACTGGGGGTCACCTAGTGCAGCCTCCCTGCTCGAAGGAGAGTCCCCTGAGCACACTGCTCGGGACTGTGTCCAGACACCTTTTGGATATCTGGGAGAAAGAGACTCCACAACCTCTCTGAGCACTGCTCCTGAGCACCTGCACAGCAAAGAAATTCACAGGTATCTTCAGTTTCTTCTCCAAATGCCTGGACCTTGAGCATACAAACACACAGCAAAACCACTCCAATCCAGCAATTCAGAAATCCAAACTAATGATTCCAGTTTGCCCCAGGCCTCACCAAACACAAGGCCACAGCAAAGCTTTCTTCCCCAAGAAGAGATGAGCGAAGAGACTGGTGACAGATGTTAATCGAAGCGTAAAAATCACCTCTGGAAAGAGCTCAGACATGTCCTGGAGCCTTCCAGCATACATTTGCTCCCTTGGAACTTGCTTGTTGGTCCTACAATTAGCGTGGAGCCTGGCCCTGCAGTGTACTGGAGGTGGCAATAAGGAGGGCCTGTTTTCCTAGACTTGTTATTTTCCTCCTTGCTATCTGCGGTGTATATTTATGTTAATTGGAGCAATACATCTGTCCTCAGAGTTTATCAGATTCAAGGAGATAAGATATTGCCATCAAAGCCTATTCTGAGCTGCGAGCTCCCCAGTAAATCAATGTCACATGAATTAAGATTGCCTTGAGATTGTCTCTAGAACATCTCATCTGCCCATATCTGGAAAGAGTTTCTAATCAGAACTCTGTAAAAAATGGCTTTGGGAGTTTTCTCATGCAGCTTACAAACTCTGTGGTCTCAAGCAGGCTCTAATTACCAGCGCTTCCATGGCACCAATTTTATGATATTTCAGAAGTGAAATGGTTTACACTCTGGTGATAAGGACTTCATAGGAGCCAGTAAAACATAAAGGAGAATTCCACAGCAGGAGGTGGATTTTTTAATGGATTTCTACAGATAATTCTTAGCTTTTCCCACCAACAGTGAAGATACATAACGTGTTAATGGGCACTTATACTTCTTTATTTTCAGTACTTTTACCTGGTGCTCCTGCCTTTCACTTTGTCATTTTTAGACATGAATTCAACCCCATTTCTGTCCATTTGAATACAAAATATGCCATGCATACTTCCACCTACCACAAAAATCTACCTTCTAGGACAGCTGTCACCACAAGACAAGCCTGGCCAGAAGATCCACGTGGATCATAGTGGTTGGCATTCTGCACTCCCATGCTGGCCACAATGGAGGGTAAATATGGGAGGATGGTCTTGCATGTCAGAGCTGAAGTAAACTTGTGGTAGCATTTGGGGTAGGTGAAGACAGCCAGTATATACAGGAATAACTTCAATTATCCAGTGCTGCTGAGTCTGGGCCTCTAGAAAGATAAATATTTACCACCCGAAATGAAATATATCTGTCATTTAAGTGTTTGTTGCAGTCTGTCTAGGATAGGTTAAGGAAGAGTAAAAATTGTGTAATTGCCAAGTGGTCCTTGAACTAGAAACTTTCCTCTGTGCAGACAGGTGCTATTTTAAAGTTCTGCCACCTGCAGAAATCTTCATTTAAGTCTTGGTCTCAGCCTCACCAGAAAAGATCAAGTTTGTCTAACTGATGACACTGTTCTCCCTGCTGGCACTGGGGTCCAGGGCATGCCCCAATAACTGATGAGCCGTAAGTCCTGTCCTTGCATTTGCCACCAGTCTGGGGGGGTGAAAGCAGGGGAACAGTTTGTCCTCTGTGGTAGTGCCAGCATTACACCTAAAGTGCCAGCCAAGCCTTTGCTCAAGGCCAGACTTGTCCAGGAGATTTGGGCACAGGTACAGATGAATCCAAAGCACAGGAAAGAAGACAAGCTTGACTCTTCTGGAGTGTGACTCCCTCCACCTCTTGCAGTGAAATGACTCCGGGTGCTACTGCCAAGCAAATGATAACACCACAACTTTTTACAGTTCGGCTTTACTTTGCTAGAAGGAGTGGCTCTGACCCAGCCCCAGCCTGGACAAGACTCTGTCATATGAAGGCTGCTTTGATTTATGCCTGCACCTCACAGGATCCAGGTGGCCCAAGGAGAGCGTCGGGTCGTCGTCGCTCCCGCTTCAGGTGAGCGCCGGGTGTTTCTCGCCAGGTCACCCGACCAGCAATATCGTGCTGGCCATTCCATAACACTGCAAATCAGGCTTCAAACCCCCACGTTTGGAACAGCTAAAGTCATTGCCTGGGGCAACACTGCAGACACGGCTTTATTTGCTTTGAACAGAATCAAAACGAGAAATAAAAACGCTGCTTTTGACAGCAGTTTAATTTTAAATAGACGGAGTATTAAATACCGTTTCTGAGGGCAGCGGGTTAATTATGCAACCTCTTTCCATTGCATCTTGTTTATAGGAACGGACTGAATCACCCCTGCTGGTTGTGCTTCACATCTCTCAGGGCTGGCTTTCGTTTTGGCGGAGCAGTCACCCCTTTGCAATATTTTGACACTCATCTCCATGTTTTTGCCTGCAAAGCCACGTTATCAGACTGACATTCCCAGAAAACCACTGGGCTGAGTGGGTTTCTGGAGCTTGGCAGCTCAGGCATCCTTCTATTTCCCACCTTCCTGAAAATACAGGTTGCTGTAGTGAGGATAATTGATCATACTCAAGAAACACACTGGTTTTACCACAACTTCCTTAACCCTTTTGCTGGTTTGGGCACTTCTGCAGCCCACAAATTGTAATGCTTCTAAAAAGTGAGTATTTTTTGAAAACAGATCCTTGGGGAAGCTCTGAGTGACAGGCAAGCTGCATATGTTGATTTTTTTTAGCAAATGGAGCCTTGCTAATTAGTATCAAACTTTGGTTGACCTGTCTGGTCATAGATTGTAAAGTTATTTCTCAGAAGACTGAAAAAAAAAGCAGTTGTTTTAAAAAAAAAATAGAGAAGTGGAAGATAATAAAAATACCTGAAAATCATATGGCTATGGGCATTTATATTGAAGATATATTTATTTTTTTTAATGATCTAGAAAGCTGTTCTTGAGTGCCAAGAGCAGCAGCAGAGTGTCTGTTCGTACACACATATACACACTAACGTTTCTGACCCTTTTTACTGGGTACCCTTCTCTTTTAGGAGCACAAAGTACATTGGAAGGGCCTCACTTTCATTGGCTGGAGCTCAGTGTATATTTGTACAAACCAGCTTGTATCAAAATTTGGCCCTGAAAAGCTATTTTTTCCCCAATGATACATAATAAATCTTCCATCTGAGGGCTTTTCAGACACGCTCCTACTTGACTCAGGAGTACTGTTTATTGGAAAAAAACTTTGATGGAAAGGGTTTTTTTCCCCCATCAGTTAAATGTGGTAGCGCTAAAATAATAATAAAAAGAGAAGTTGATGAGCTCATGTTGCTTTTGGGGGAATTTAATTTAAAAAAAAAGTGATGAAAAAGTTCCAATAATGTTGAAACATCCTAAATTAGCTCCATACCTGAAAAAAAGTCAGATATATTATTTTCTTCTGATCTTCTGTCATTTGTTCTTAAAAATTAATACTATATTATGTATTAAAGTATAAAACATCCACGAGGGAAACACAACTGTTAATTTCTACCAAATCAAAGATTTTTCCATGTGGAACAAACCAAATTTTGCTCTGAAAGGGAATGATACAATGTCTGGAATCCCTGAATCTCTGTGCAACGAAATTCACTGTTTCATTTTTTTCTCGAGCAAAACTATCGGTTTGAAAAAGACCCCCAAAAAGAAAACAATGTGTTGATTCATCAAGCAACCAGTTTTTTCCCCTGGAGTCCTGAAGTCTTTTGGGTTCTTCACGTGACTTCTTCACTTGCTTTGTTTTATTTTGAATGCCTCAGTTAGCATTTTATGGAAAGCTTTCCTCTTCCAGGTTCAAGGTCTGGTGGCTGAAATTTCAGAGAATGCACCAGTCCACTTCCTTCTCTCGACCTCAACATGTTTTCTCTTGAGATCTGCTGTATGAAAGTTGTGTGTGCAGTTGATCAGCAAGAAATTGCCCCTTGTGGATAGATAAATCCACAAGACTTTCTAAATTTTACAAAAGTAAAAATACTCATTGCAGGTGTGACATTTCCTCCCATGGTCACAACCTGTGGTTCTCAACCACAACTAAGAATGTTTTTGTTCACGTTACTGTGCAGGAATTTGCTCTGTGCTGTGTAGCAGGTAAGGAATGGTGGGTCATAAGCAAAATGTTCCCAAGTAAATCCTGTCAAAAACAATGTACTTATGGAGAGCCGTTGCAGGAAAAAGTCTGGAGGACAGCAGACCACGTATCACCTGGTTGATCACCATTTCATTAAACTACCATTCCAGTTTCCTGAGGAGACCCTTATGCTAGTTTTGGGTGGATATGGGGAATAAATGACTGATGGTTCCTCTGAGATCTTGCTCTGAGCCAGCAGCTTTCTTCCATCTACAGAAAACTGGTGTGACCGCACAAGTGTGGATCCCCAATGGCTGCTCCATGAGCAAGAAGAAATAGCCAATGCATAAGGTAACAGCTTATTGTCCTCTCTGGGGGAGTGATCTCTTGGAGGGAACAAAAGTGGGACATGTTCATCCAAGAATGGCAAATGACTTCCAGGAGAAGGCTGCAGTGCTTTGTTTCAAAGTTGAGATTGCACAAACCACACAGTAATGGGAAGGGTTTATAAACAGGAGATAAAGGTCAGTGTCTAACTGATGTGACAAGACTTTCACCCCGTCTTAAAGAAAAAAACCAAAACAGATGAAAAACCAAACCAAAATAAGAAAGGCACAAAAAGCCTTGAGGTGCTTTTCTTCTGTCTCTCACCAGGTCCTTCGAGCTCCATGTCCTGTGACTGTGGATGTCTCTCTGTTTTAGAGTGCTGTACTTACTGAAAGATATCAGTCTTCCTCAAATGGAAAGAAATAGGCAGCCTCTTTCTGGAGCCAGAAAAGGAGCTTGTTTCAAAGTGTCTCAGCCTCCAATACTCCCCGTAGGGAGGTGTGGAATAATTCTCTCCAAACCTTCATTTTTCCCCTCATTTCTAGTAGAGAACAACACTGCAGGCAAAGACAGCGCATGAATAGGGGATCTGTGGTGAAAGACAAGTCCGGATATCATGGCCAGCTTGCATCAAATAAAGCTTCTGCTAGTGCCATCTAAGTGACTCAATGTTAGTATGCTTTTCTCAGTCCTTGGAGCTGGATATCAGCAGCTTCCAACAGGTCCCTTCCGTGCGTGTCCCCTTCTCCTGCTCCCAGTACTCACCTAAATAATTTGAGAGGGGATGGAACTTCACAGCTTGTCACCTGAGAGTGAGCCAATTTTCTTTGCCCGTGTTTTGAGATGAACAGAGACAGAGGGGAAAAAAAAAAAAAGGAGAAGTCTACACATTTAATCTAGGAAAAATACTACAGCCAGGGAAGCATCAGTGCTGTGGGAGAGAGCCAAGAGCAAAGACGCTGAGGCTGGGACTGCCAGTCTGCACTGCTGCCCTCTCTGCTCCTCTGAGCTGTGGCAGCTGGGGGAAAGGCAACCTTCACAGGAGGACACTGCACCTTCTTCAGGTTGTGCCAATAAGCCCAGACTCTGAAGGGTGGCTTGTTTTTATGTTTACTGTTTGTTCCCAGTCCTCCCAGTCCTTCCCAAAACTACTTCACAGGCAGAATTTCAAGGGCAAAGCATTCGATTTTTCCAAGTACCGGAGTTTTCTGTGATCCTGCTCCAGTTTGAAGCGGTGTCAGTGGATGCATTAAAACATTCCCTTTTTTGTGTGCTTTCCCACTCTGCTTTGGCAGCAGACTGGCTTAAAAATCGAGAACTGATCCTTGCAGTTGTTGATTTTGGGCAGACAACGCGAGCATTGTGCATTGCTAAAATGGAGCAGATTCCCGTTGTTTACACTTCTTCTTGTGGCATTGTTAGGCTTCAGCAATTTGTCTGCTGATAGCCCCATATTAGGAGTTCTCATTTGCAGAATCACTGGAAGATATGATCAGAACCAGATCTGTGGTGGCAGTCCACATGTCACTGCCAGCTCTGTGAAGTGATAGACAGCCTCATAAAAAGGCCACAGGGTGAGCTGAGTCAGAGATGTTTGCTGGTCTGAGTGGCACTGCTGTGTATGAATGATTCACATCTGTAGTGAAAGCAAGCACTAAACGTGAAGAGAAGGTAGATAAGGAGAGAGATGTGGCAGTACTTCCAGTTGGATTTTCTTTGTTGGACTTTGGAGTCTCTGAGCTAAAATGCATTTGACCGCTGCGTGACATGGTAATAATAATAACAATAATAATAATCCCTTAAGCTATTTCAGGTGTGTTGGTATTTGTCATCTGCTTTGAACTCTTAATTTTGCTTCTTTCTCTAGAGAAGGGCATGCTGTGAACAAGGGCAACTTGATATGGCTTTTGCTTTGGAAATGCTTTCTTGGAGCTTTCCACTTTCAGGGAGCTTCTTATGAAGCCACGCATGTGGTCTAATTAAAAGCTTGTGTGGCTGAGGTAGATAAATAAGGGGAGGCTTTATTTGAAAAGAGCACTTGCTGTGTTTTGGGGATGGTTTTATCTGAAAGACATTTTGATTTGCCACATCCCACAAATGTTTGCACCTCCGTGCTGGCCTGCATACAGGCTGCACTGATTCCTGCTCCCAGCCGTTTCTGACACGGGATCTGTCTTGCTGCACTCCTGTTTACGTTTTACAAACTTAAATTCTGCTTCTCACCAACATGCCTTGCCTGTGATCAGTCCCTGCTTTGTAGCCCACAACGAAGACAGCTCACAGGTACACCTTGTTTCTCTCAAAGTCCAGGCTTGCTGGTTGGGTAGGTGGAACTCAGTAGGTTCCCACCAGTGGGAAGCCCTGGTTTTTGAATTTTTCTTCTTAAAAAACCAAACCAAACCAAACCAAAACCAAGGGTATTTTGTTAGCAGATATTAGAAGAACTGAATTGTAGTGTCTGGCATTTTGGCCTCCAGCACTATTTGAAAATGATATTGAGGAAATGAATCATGGTTTGTGCTGAAGGAGGCTCTTGTTAGCCAGACCATTGCCTCACACGCCCTAGGAGATGGAATACAGACAGTGAATGAGGCAGGGACCTTGGTGAAGAACACAGAGGATGGTGAGGTTGAGAGACCTCAATCCCTGACTGACCAGAATCATTGACTTTGTCCTGGAGTGTAGCAGGGACCTCTAATGTGATGCTAGAAAGATGATTTAGGGGAACCTTTCCATATTAATTCACTCGTGGTAAACCCCTCCTTTACTAAACAACCCTGACACACAGAAGGATCCATCCTGTCAAAAAAAAACCCAAACCCAAAACACAACAAAACCAACCAACAAAACCCTGCTGGGATCTCACCTAGACCTGCAACTNGTACTTCCAGTTGGATTTTCTTTGTTGGACTTTGGAGTCTCTAAGCTAAAATGCATTTGACCGCTGCGTGACATGGTAATAATAATAACAATAATAATAATCCCTTAAGCTATTTCAGGTGTGTTGGTATTTGTCATCTGCTTTGAACTCTTAATTTTGCTTCTTTCTCTAGAGAAGGGCATGCTGTGAACAAGGGCAACTTGATATGGCTTTTGCTTTGGAAATGCTTTCTTGGAGCTTTCCACTTTCAGGGAGCTTCTTATGAAGCCACGCATGTGGTCTAATTAAAAGCTTGTGTGGCTGAGGTAGATAAATAAGGGGAGGCTTTATTTGAAAAGAGCACTTGCTGTGTTTTGGGGATGGTTTTATCTGAAAGACATTTTGATTTGCCACATCCCACAAATGTTTGCACCTCCGTGCTGGCCTGCATACAGGCTGCACTGATTCCTGCTCCCAGCCGTTTCTGACACGGGATCTGTCTTGCTGCACTCCTGTTTACGTTTTACAAACTTAAATTCTGCTTCTCACCAACATGCCTTGCCTGTGATCAGTCCCTGCTTTGTAGCCCACAACGAAGACAGCTCACAGGTACACCTTGTTTCTCTCAAAGTCCAGGCTTGCTGGTTGGGTAGGTGGAACTCAGTAGGTTCCCACCAGTGGGAAGCCCTGGTTTTTGAATTTTTCTTCTTAAAAAACCAAACCAAACCAAACCAAAACCAAGGGTATTTTGTTAGCAGATATTAGAAGAACTGAATTGTAGTGTCTGGCATTTTGGCCTCCAGCACTATTTGAAAATGATATTGAGGAAATGAATCATGGTTTGTGCTGAAGGAGGCTCTTGTTAGCCAGACCATTGCCTCACACGCCCTAGGAGATGGAATACAGACAGTGAATGAGGCAGGGACCTTGGTGAAGAACACAGAGGATGGTGAGGTTGAGAGACCTCAATCCCTGACTGACCAGAATCATTGACTTTGTCCTGGAGTGTAGCAGGGACCTCTAATGTGATGCTAGAAAGATGATTTAGGGGAACCTTTCCATATTAATTCACTCGTGGTAAACCCCTCCTTTACTAAACAACCCTGACACACAGAAGGATCCATCCTGTCAAAAAAAAACCCAAACCCAAAACACAACAAAACCAACCAACAAAACCCTGCTGGGATCTCACCTAGACCTGCAACTACAAAGGTTTGTATTTGTACTTTTCTACTTGAGTCCTATCAAAGTACAGGATATTTAATCTACCCCTACATGATTCACATTAGAAAATATGACAAGTTTGGGCTCAATCCTTCTAGGCACTATCTCCCAGGGCTGTTGTAAAAATTAACTGATGGTTGTGGAATATTGTCAAACTACGGCAGCAATATAATAGGAAACGCAAAGAATGTAAGAACACACCTTGGTTCAGTACAATGCTCAGATACAGAGAACAGTAGATAAGACCTGAAAACACAGTTGAAATTACAAGGTTACAAGAGAATACAAACCACACACGGATTCGGTGAGCCCCAGCCACTCTGTGATAAATAAAGTGAGAAAAATAGCACATGTTGAAATAATTCATAAAAGATCTATAATGGGCACGCACAAAGGCGAATAAGAGTTGCACATGAGACTCCAACGGGCATTTGCTGCTGTGCCAGCCTTGGATTTTGGTGGTATAAAACTGTGGGGGGTGGTTATTGCAGAAAATGTAGGGATTTTGCTGCAAGCACCGTGGAGTACCTCAAGGTGACCTGAATCTGTTGGCACACAGAGGACTCCCATGTGATGCTGTTCCACAACTCCAGGATCTACAGCCCTCAGGCACTACAGGCCTGGGCCTGTGCTTTATTCCAGCCCCAGAAGAGCCCGTCAGCTGTGGTCTTGTGAGCCATCGAGGCATGATACATTTTAAAGAAAGTTTCCTCCCTTTGTGGAAGAAACATCCCCACAAAGCTGAAGGACTCCTCTGTAGCTGCCCAGGGCAGGGCAGAACAAATTCAGGAGAGGACAAGGAAGGGCTTTTAGAAGATGGGACTAAAGATGGGTTGGTATGACCTGAACAGGGTTTAGGAAGACTTTTTCACAAAATAAATGCGATTTATTTTCTCTTGCTAGACATCCTTGTCCCACACTTTTCATTCACCATGAGCCAAAAGAGACCAGAATACTAACCCTCAAATTATTGGCAATTTGTTCAGCTCTCTAGAAAAATGCCTCCAATAAACACAAACCCTGCAAGTCAGTGTAGCATTAAATCAAACCTTAAAAGATGAAAAATGCTTCTTTCACTGTTTTATCTGAAGCCAAAAAGGATATTGCTTTACATTTTTTTGAAATAGAAGTGCATAGCTTTACTGCTGCCTTCCAGCATCGAGGGATGTTCCCCCCGGTAAGAGCTCATTAATTTGAGAGTAGGCTTGATTAGACTAGAACTGAACAAGACCGAAACATTTCATTTCATTCTTTCACACTAATCTCTTGGCAGAAAAAAACCCCTTTTTTGCCCATCGCCCCCACTCAAAACACAAACAAAAATAAGAGTTCCCCCTCCTTCAAAATCTGTATGGACCACAAAATAGCCTGAAGGGCTCTTTTGTTATTACCATAAAATGCATTACACAAGTGAATAAAATAGCTGTTGGTAGCTCAGGCCTATGGGATACTAGTAATCCTATATAATTGCCAACTTGTGGGGTGATTGGTGAAAGAAACCTTAAAGCCTTTTTATTTTATCCTAGTAATGATGAGGGAGTTACCCAAAACATATGAATGCATCTCTCCTCCTTTAGACCATCAAAGGTTCAGCAATGAATTCCTTTCTTTGAGAAAGCTGGGCTTTAGTCTGCCATGAAACTCAATCCGTGGCCCTCTCATTAATTTTGCTAAATAGATTAGCCAATTGGAGTTGCTGCTTCAGAGGGAAGCAACCTCCAAAACAAGTTTTTCCCCATTCTCAAGGTGAGATGTTTTGCTCACAGGACATCCTTTCAAGTGCACTGGAGTACTTTTAGACTGGATTAGCTGAGGCAAATGGATTAGTCTTTGTAGGTATTAGGACCAAGGGCCTTTAAGAAAGGAAAACAAGGTGCCTAGTTTCACCAGTATGCCACTAAAAGCTACTTAGTGCAAACATCCGTAAAACTGTCAAGAATGAGGACTTGTAAAAGCAACTGTAAGCACATCCTCAAGCTAATTGTGAGACACACATTTACACAGAAATATGCAAGCTGCAAACACAGGCTGAATAGGCACCGTCACACACGTCTCTGATCCTAGGGAGCACAAGGAATTTTTTAACGGTGTTTCGAAGGACGCTTGAAAAGCTGCAGCATCTGCTCATTTTTCTTGCAAGCAAGTCATTTGATTAAGGCATTAATCCTCTCACAAAAGTAAGCCCGAATGGCACTCCTCTCTACCGGCTTTCCGAGGGTCCAGCCCAGGGAAGTGCTGAGCTTTACAGGATGGGGGAATCCGCGCATCAGTGGCAACGTGCAGCCATTCAGGGTTGGGCCTGAGACTTATTCCTTCATTCACTGCATGCCCAAGAGTGAAACAGTAAACCAGCAGGAGCAGGATGCCTGTGTGAAGCTCTGAAAGTGACTGAAGAAGGCAGGAATTTAAAATACTTCTTTCTCCTAAAAGGCTGCCTCCCTTATCCCAGCAAGCATTGACTTGACTCAGCGTTAATCAGGGACATGTTCCTATTCCTACAGAAAAGTTTTAAAAATACCCCAAACCCCATAATTTAGATGGATAGGCAATACACACCACGAAAAACCCACACAGAACAAGAGTCAAAGTACAGAAGTCACTTGACCTGCTGCTCAAACATCCAAAGGTTATTAATCTCTGTAGAGAGTTCAGACACGGAAGAAGAAACCTTGGCATGCCAGCAGGTCATTAAAACTGCTGCTTATATTATGCACCTCTCCAAATTACTGCTGCTCACATGTCTCGTGTCCTTGGCTGTAAAGGAGGCAGCTTGTCCCGGGAAACACTTCCCTGAGGAACATCTCACTGTGTCATGTTCTAAAGGGTGCTTTGCAACTCTTCCACTCCTCACTAGAAATGTCAGGAATCACTGTGCTGAAGGAACCCAAAGTGCAATGCTTTCCCCTTTTCTTTCAGCTGCACAGATTGAGGAGGGCCTTGATTTAATTAATGCCTGTTCTCGTGCAGAGGAAAGGACGTACTGAGTCTTCTTTAGTTTTTCAGGAGCTTTCCACTTTTCTGCTTTGTCGGTTGAAATATTCTATTTCCAGTGATGCTGGTAACTCCACTGATGTCACAAAGCAAAGGATGTGGTGAAAGCCTGTCTCATTACCCATCACTGTGAGTAGCAGCCTTTTTTCTGAATGGGTATGGTAATATCATACTTAAATGACTGTATCAAAGTTGATAAGGGAAGAAAAGGAACCTTTGTGAAGGGTGGTTAATCCTTGGTTTTATTGACCAAAAGCGTTAAAAGGGTGAGAATGAATGGTAAATACTAGAAAATAACTTCTTAAATATAAAAATGCTTGAGGATTATTGTGGATCAGCAAATAATCAACGTAAAAATTCGGTGAACAAACGTGGAAGTTATGTTGGGATAGTAGCACCTCCCTGAGAACCCTTTAAAAATCTGTCTCCTTTGCCAGCTGGGTGAAAGCACACAGAAATGACACACACATTTGAGAATGTGTTCAAAATATAATTTTCCTTATCTTTTTCATGAGCACTATGGAAATGCCTGTAAAATCCACCCAGACACAATGATCTACTGTTCAGTAGCACCCTCCATTCACGGTCTCACAATTCATTACAATAATTTGCAGAATCTTAACGACTCCCTGAAGAAGAGAGAACACTTTTCTGATCTAGATATATCCCTTTAGCAGCCTCACTGGGAGCAGTGCACTTATCCTGAGTATGTCATTGGACTCTTGTCTGCTTTCAGAGCTGAGCCTGCCACACTCAGTGGGCACAAGGGAAGCTCTAAGTGCCTGGACCCCTTCCAGAAACACCGAGATAATCTTCAGGGGTTTTATTCATGCAGATATAAAATGTTGCTATAAATTGTAGATGCTGTTTTCAGAAACACAGAGCACCTACACATCCCACTGTGAACAGCTGGAGCCGTGGATGCTCAGTACATCTGAAAACCCAGGCCCTTGGGATGCAGTATTGCCAGGTGTAACCCGCAGACAGCACTGCCTTCCAGAATACAGCTGAGACAGGGAAATTGGGAAAGGCCTTTTTTATCACAGAATCAGAGAATGGTTTGAGTTGGAAGTGGCCTTGGAGATCATCTCGCTCTAAAACCCCTGCCATGGGCAGGGACACCTTCCACTATCCCAGGCTGCATAGAATTCCATCCAGTCTGGTCTTGAACACTACCAGGGATGGGCAGCCACTCTGGGCAACCTGTGCCAGGGCCTCCCCACCCTCACAGGGGAGAATTTCTTCCTATTATCCAATCTAACTCGGCGCTCTGTCATTTTCAAGCCATTCCCCTTTGTCCTGTCACTCCAGGCCCTTGTCCAAAGTCCCTGTTCAGCTCTCCTGTAGCCCCTTCAGGTACTGCAAGGTGCTAGAACATCTTCTCGGAGCCCTCTCTTCTCCAGGCTATCCCATTGCTCTGTATGTGACCCCAGCACAGAAAGCTGCCCTCCACAGCACGTTCACACCCGTGCTTTCTCTAGCTCAGCTCAGTTGGCTGGAGAGGGACCATCTTGGGAAAAACAAACTGTTTTTATGCAGCCCAGCCACCAGGGCTGCTGGAAGTCCAACACAATACCTTATTCCATGCCTTGTCTAACACCCCTGCCATGTGTTCGTGGGGTGTACGGAGCAGCTTCCCACTGTGACACATCAGGGTTTATGCTGATTCTCGTTGCTGACCCTGGTAAAGGAGGAAGAGGCCCTTGGTGATACCCTGGGAAGCTGCCATGAAGCTGTTGCCCAGTGTCACAGACTTGCACCCCCAGTTTACCAGCCACACTGCAGGCCAAGGAAAGCAAGAAGTGCCACATGCAGGCTGATGAGGGGCACAAACACAAATAGCACCAGATCTGCTGATAGATCTGATCACAGATCAGGCCAGCAAGCAGGGACAAGTGATAGCAAAGTAACGTGAATGAAGGTAATGAAAACAGACTGGAAGCAGATTTAGGATGAACATAATTAGAGTTAATGTTAGCACTGAAAGCAGAGATTTGGGGGTTGGTGGTGCCTGGGGCTAGTTGACGTTTATCAGCATAGCTTGACTGTCTCTCTAAGTGGGGTTTTGTACCTGGTAAGGGATTCTGACATTTTGTTCACAATTGGACCACCTGCTCATGTCTCATCAGCTAAAAAGAGCTTAAAGGCTTCTTAGCACACGGGAGGTATGGATCAGGCATGCAAAAATATTTCAGTCTTGGATGCAGCGTCTCTTAGCCACAGCCACAGAAATAGGTGGCTCTTCTTTATGTCTTTATTCAGCATAACGAAGGCATAAATATATAAATGAAGCCCATTTCTAGCTAGAAATACATGAAGAGTTCCTTCACATGGCTGCAGCTAAAAAGATGCTGCAGTGCTGGGATGCACCGAGCTCTCCCGAGCTCTCATCTCTCCTTGCTTCTCCCCCACCCCTAACCCCAGTGACATTGTGGCCATCAGCACAGACCAAGGGCCCCACCATGTGTCTGCTCTGATGCATCCAGTGCCAGTCTGGGGAGTGTGTCACAGCCTCCCTTTGGAGCGTAGCCTTGGCCATTAACAGGCCAGTACATTGAATACACTGCGTCTCACTGCTTTGCTGCTTGTTCTAAACGTCCAACTCGCTCCCTGAGCACTCCAGACCTGCTGTAGTGGGCAAATCCTTCTGGGGTGATGGTGGCCTGTGTCCCATTGCAAACACAGTCTGGGACAGGATGGTGACTATCTGGTTTTGGGACAGGATGGTGACTATCTGCTCTTGGGACCACGCTGGTTCACGTCACTTTTTTCTCCCTTCAGGGTACTTCTTCCACTTGAAGCTGCTGTGCTACTCTCATTTAACAAGAAACTAATTATTATTTTTTATTCCAGTCTTTGGAAAACTGGTATGGGATAACAATTCTAGCCTTGGCACATTTAACAAATGCACTAGAGCCAAAACAGATAGATTTGGTTATTTATTTCTGTCAAGGATTGAACAAAAACTTCCACTTGAACCCCTTGAGTCCCTCCCCTCCTCCTTTCCTCTCCTTTCTCCCCCCTACACTCCTCGCCAAAGTTCAGCTCAAGTTGATGAAGAATGTGTATTTTTTGAATGGTAAATGCCTGGCAGGCCTAGGAACTATCTACGAGACAGGTGTGTGGCTCAGGCAGCTTCCAACTCCCTGCTTGGGACTGATAGTGCCTTTGTAAGAAAGCAGCTTCAATCCTGTCCTGGAAGAAACATTCCTGCCCCTGGGGGACAAGTGATTCATTCAGTCAGTGAGGTCAGTCCTGCTGCAGACCTGCCTAAGAGAAGCTGCCAGCTGTACTGAGATTCACTCACAATCACAAGCCATCATGGAATTCGTGCTTTCTACCATTTTGCAAAATGTTAGGGACTGTGAATTGGAGTAAGCTCAGGTCTGAAACTCAGTGTCACCAGGGTGAGCCATCACCGCAGCTGGAGTGGGAGAGTGGGGTGTGACAGCAAACCAGACCGCAGGGGAACGGATCTCCCCAGGACTGAAAGACAAAGGGAGACACGAGGAGGAGGTGAAGAATGCCTTGAATCAATCAGCAGAGTTTGTGATTGCTGATTCCCAGCTGAGGTCTCCGTACTGCGAGGGAATTCCGAGCTGAAGGGGATGCTCAAGTGCAAAGGGGAGCGAGTGGGGAGGGAGGAGACCCTAAAATGAGAGTGCCAACAGGGAAGCTGTGCAGGGTGTGTGATGAAAGCACAGCTGCTGGTGGGGAGGAGAGGGTGTCTCCAAGCACAGGGGCTGTGTCACCAGGGACATGCAGCAGAAAGAAGAATGTGTAAAAAGGAAGGATATAAAACTCTGGGTCACAGACCCCAAGGCGTTGCTGGTGGGTGTCTGGGGCTGTCAGGAGTTTACTCACATCTCTCCTCCAAACACTTCCCAGGAAGTATTTTTGCCCCATCTCTCACCACCTGCCAGCTCCTCTGCAGGAGGACTGTCCCCACATCAGGTGCCCTCCCTGGCTTGCCTTTCCTCTTGGAGAGGAAAACCTGAACTAGCTGTGGGCTGCAGATTTTTCTTCTGGACTTAAAGTGTTGTATAAGGCTCAAAAGGGGGAAAAAAAATCCCAGCAGCTTTAAGGGGAGCAGTAACGTCATTTAACAGAGCTCAGTGAGATTAAAACAAGTGAGTCTTTCCTGATTGTATCAGTTTCCCCCATGACTCTGAATTATCTATAACTCAGTGGAATTGCTGGAGAGATGACCACTTTTGTTGATTTTTGTCAACTGAAGAAAATGCCTTTTTTTTGAGACAGCTTAGAGTATTTTGAGGATATCTTGCTAGATAAATGATTTATTGCTGGGCTGCCCAAAAGCTGTGTGGGACTGACAAGATGCCTGAGAGGAAAATGTATGCAGGTCTGACCTTAAGAGTCTTGGTGCTGAGAGAGTTACACTAATGTCAAAGCCAGGTAAACATGGTTCTGCTTTCTAACTAGGGTCAAAAAATTCAAATTAACAAAAACACCGAAGCAAAATCAAACCGTAAAATTACTTAAATAACTGAAAACACGCAGGAAAGAAATCAACTTTGACAAGGAGGAGTTTAAGGAGCTGTTTGACCTTCCAGCTCTAATCAGTCAGGGAAACTTTCCCCGTCACAGTCTGATTTGTCTTTCTGGATTGATCGTAACTACCTGGCAATTTTCTCCCAGCAGAGATTTTTTTGGAGACTTTGGCTGTAGTGTCTCATGGGTTTAGACACTGCTGCTCAGAGAGCCAATGGTGAGCAAACCAGAACTCCTTGTGATCACCCTTGAAAAAGACGATGTGGGATCTGATTTATGTATAAGCTGCTTTTTCTTTTCAGTGCCTTTGGAAGATCTTACAAATGCTTCACACTCCTGTGCCCACCCAACACCCATTACTGACTGTCCTCCTCCCTTTGAGGTTTCTCATACACACCCAGATGTGTCAATAGGAAACAACTGGGCAAAAAGGGTACAAAATTTCCAGGTTTACGTCAAAATTGTGGGATGCACACCCGGAAACTTCCTGGCTGAGGACACTGGCTGGTTTGGGTCAGAGGAACCTTCCCCTTCTGCTTCTGTGGAAAGCCCATGGCTCTTGTGTCAACACCATAAGGCTTCCTTGTCCTCTTGACCCCACTCTCAGAGCTGTGAGCTTCGTTGCCTTCCCTTTTTGAGTAACGAGGAGTGTCAGTGTTTTTGTGTGCCACGCTTCTTGGCCGTGCGTAGGGTGGTGGCTGCACAGTGGCTGCCGGGTCATCCTGTGCCCCCTGTTGCCCCCTAAGCTCAGGGACTGATAACTATTGATACTTTGGAGGGTAATTGATAGGGTCAAACCCAAGCCGAGTGAGTGAAATTGACAGCGCTCTGGGAAATGCGTGTCTGAATCTGCTGTTTCATCATGATGTGAGTCAGTGAGAGTCACGTGTTCTGCAGGACTCTAAGGAGAATGGAAATGGAGAAGAAAAACAGAAACAGGTTTTAGGGAAGTTTCTTTTACCCACATTTCCGGAGCAGACAACCACAAGACACTGTATGACATCAATTTTGGGTGCACGACTTCTACAGGTGTCTGAAAACAAATTGTTGCCCAATAAAAGAGAGCCTTTCAGACAAGCTTCTCTTGCATACCTTCAGAGTTCTTTAAATATCTTTGAACCACTATTCCTTAATCCCTCTACACCCTTTGGGTCACATACACAGCATCAAAATAACGCCTCATGATGGCCATTGGGAGCGAAGTTTTGTGTTTCTAATACATCTGTGAGGGTCAGAATGCACAGGTCATGCATTGCCCTAAATCAAAAATAATGTAAATGGGTTTTACTCCGTTCTTCCTGATGGGTGGTTCATCCTCGATGTGCAAGACAATTTCCAGATCATTGTCCAGGCCACACTTCCTTCTAATCTCTCTGTGGCTTCCTCCAGGCTCTTGCATGGCCCCAAGGCTTCAGAGTGGGACCATGGGTGGTTCAGTCACAATGGGAGCATTTTTTGGCAGATCTGGGTATTAACGATGCCAGTGTGGCTACCCAAGAGCAGTGGCCAGTGTCCCTTTCAAGCTCTAGAAGACATTTTAGACCTTGTGGTAGCAGCTTCTCTACAGCCATTTTGAGCAGCTGATGGCATTAAGCAAGCTGCAAGGCAAAAGTTCCTACGTGTTTACTCTCTTTATCTTCCATGACTCACATCAGTTGTACCAGGCCTGGCACAGCTGAACCATGATCAGACCTGGCAGTGTGTCCTGGGCTGTTTTATCAGCGTAGGGCAGGAGGGTTTAGTGAGGGCAGAGAGCAGCACATAGCCACACTTCACAGACCCCTCTGGTCTGTGTCAGCATCAGCACGTCTGCAAGGGAGCCTGGCACTCAGCCACAGCACTACTCAGCAGCTCCAGTCACTGCAGTTCTGGCTGAAAACCTGCTGCTGCTGTGCCACAGGTGTGCTGGGGTCAAGAAAAGGCAAAAACCAGGCTCCAAATACGACCTGCTGTCCAGGAGCATCAGCTGCCCACCCGAAGAGCAAAGCCCATACGGAGCCGGAGAAGATCTGAGAATTCCCACTCTCCTGTAAATTTCTCATATGCTTTGTGACAAACATGTCGCTTCTGAAACTGTCACACTCCTCTCTGTTCTCCCACCCCCTCCCTTGTCCTCAAAATTCCTGAGTTTTCCCTTCAGTGATTCTGCCAGCCCAGCTCCTGGGCAAAATGTGCCAGAGCCTACAAACACTGGAAATATTGGAGGGCATCTGAGCTCGAAAGCAGCAGTTAACAGACGTGTCTCTCGGTGTTTGTATTCTGTGTAAGCTGAAAATGCAAGAAATGAAACACACAGAGAAGCAAAATTACTTTGGAAAGAAAGGAAGTTTCTGATTCAGGTCAGTCAGCACACTAATGGCCTTCAGCATCTCGAGAGTCCAGCCACAGGTTTTTGTGGACAGATGTTTGTCTGGAAGGTCTGGCAGGCTCTTTCACTCAGGTATAAACTAGAGCACAGTTCAACAGATTCCAGAAGGATTCTGGTTAAGCGTGTCCATATGACTGATGCGGACATTTCGGTGAAGAGCTGGGAGTTACCTGAGTATCAGCAAAGCAAAGGTACACAAAGATGGGGTGAAGAGTCTGCACTGGCACACAGACAGGGCAGTGAGGCAGAGAAAGGGTTTTCTGCCTTTTAGCCACTTTTTTTGTCTCAATAGCTTGTTTTTCAAGGAAGAAAGACTTGAACATTAACCTGTGGCACATCAAGGAGAGACTTAACATACTCTGAATTTCCTGAAGATTTTCTGCTCCTTCAAAATTTATTTCAGGACTCTCTGATAGAATCCTCCACCCTGTAACACTGTCCAGAGATGGAGATCAACCACTAAATCTGAAAAATAGATAAACACATCACCAAATGACTCTGAGTGGGGAAGGAGGTGAAGAGATAAATGGTGCACACATCTCGGGCAACAAATGGATGTCTGAGAGACCAGTAAGTGGTTTATTTTGATTTGTTCACCCACTTAAGAGAGAATGGATGTCTTGAGGCTTCACTGGAGAAGGGGAGACAGCCTTCAAGGAAAAAAGGCTGGAGGGAGGTAAGACAGTGGTGCCTCCTTTGCATTCCAGATAAAACAGAAATAGGTGTCTGCGTTGCTGAGGAGGCAGCAGAGAAGCTGCTGTTCTCTGGCATCAACAGCTTGATTTTCCAAAGCTGCTGGAGCAGGGGAGGATCTTGGCACCAGTTCAGCCCTGTGTACAGCGGAAGGAGACTTGCATGTGATGACTGTCCCCATTTGTCATCCACTCCCAAAGATCAACCACGGAGCAAAGTGCAGCAAAGTTCACAAGAAGAGCTTTTACCCTGTGCAGCCTTGGCCTGAACCTTCCAAGACACCAGGAAACATCAGTATGGGCTGGTCATGAGGGATGACGAGGGCCATTGCCCTGTTCCAAATTAAAACCTGTGTCAGGGATCATGGAAAAACCCCAGCCTTGATTGATGCAGTCACCTGAAGTGATGTCACTGGTTCTTACTGGGGCACGGTGAGACCAAAGGAGATCCTGCATCATCCATCCAGGAGGCCAGGGTGAGAAATCCCCTGATGTGCCAGGCTCCTTTGGATGTGCAGGGACTTGTACTCTGTGCTGTACAAGGGTGAGGGCAGAGGGACCTCATTAAGTATGAAAGGGAAGCATCTCCTTGGCAATAAAATGTGTTTGGTTCCTGAAAAAGCAGATATCTACTGCAAAGTCATCCTGAGAACAAACCTACAGCTGAAGATGAGCATAATACAGGAGCTCTCTGGATGATGGCAGCTGCCCCAGCCATGATGTCTCAGCCACAGAGCAGAGAGTAATCAGTACCCAAAATTTCTCTTAAATAGGGCCCAGTTGTGATTTTAAAATAGACCCACTCCCACTGGTGTCTGCTGTGTTCTGTTTGGCTGCAGCTTTCCAGCCTCCCAGGCTGCCTGTTTCACACCAGTGCCTGTGAGGACAGCCCTGTGGTCCTGTGGAAAACCCATCCATGCAGCACATCGCAAAAAACAAAGCGAATTTTTTCCTTTAAGCCCAGGAAGGTTATCAGCCCCAGAACTCCTCTCACTTCTACCCCTTCCTGCTCTCTCCAGCCACACGCGCTCCTGCCCTCTCCTGCCCATGTGCCTTGCGCAGGGAAACTGGTGACTTGGGGAAAAAAAAGAAAGGAACCTGAGTCATGAGGTCACACCATTATCACATTTCTATTCCAGTGCTTTCTCTCGCTGCCTGCAATTATCACTCCTTTATTCTTGTACTTGGCTTCTCAGACTTTGATCTAGTCCTTTGCTTCATGTCCTTTGATGCATTTTAGCTTACGTTGTCTGTAACCCGACCCCTTGCCATCCAATTCCACCGACTTCTCACAACCCGTATCAACCACTCTCTCCCCGCTTTCATCTCCCTTTTGTATAAATGTATACAGAGCTGCAACAAAGAAACTACAGTGTAGTTGTAGCACTTCCCGGATCCTTAGAAGTGCTGGATAAAATCTCCATGCGTTTATTTTGCCCCTCATATGTCATTTTAAAACATCTTTGTTTATTCCTTTTTTCCCTCGGACAAAATAAAAATGCTAAGGAAAGAAAAGCTAAATACAGCGCTTCCCCCCCCCGCCCCCCGCCCCTGAATCTGTTATGAAAATCTTCTAATATTATTTTTGCTGTAAACCTATCTTCAAGTTCATTTCAATGACATTAAGACTGTAGAGACACGGTACATTTTCATCATTAAATACTGGCAGACTTTGATCATGTTTACCTTCATTGAGGAAAAGGAAGGAAAGGCCAATGCTTACATTGCAAATACCAGTCAGTGCAGATCTACAGTGTGTGCGTGTGTATTTATAAATATATATTTAGGGGAAAGAAAATAACTTGGTTTTTGCAAAGTAGGATCTGTGGGCAAAAAATATATGGTTGTATTTTCCAGTGTCTGAGTAATGCAGAAACAGACTTGCAATCCCCAAAGGTGATTGAAGAGCCTGAAGTCTTTTCAAATCAGTGGATTATGAGACTTGACAATGTCTGAATACTTGGGAATTTTCTTAACTGCAACTTCAGGTATTTAAATTCTGTTGTCTGTCAGGTCCAAAACTCCTTTAGAAATTGGATTTAGAATTTCATCAGTGAGGCAGTTTTATGCACTTTTGTCCTATACTTCTGGGGTATATTTAGCAGCGAGTCGGAACTGAGGGAACAGAGAGCGAGAAGAGATTTTTTTAGATGCCTCTGCATAATCAGAAAGATATTCACAATAATATTTCTCTTTCTGCTTGATAATAACAGACTTGTAAGGGCATAAGGAGGTAGCTGGGTGCAGTTTTGCATGGTGGCTCTGACATCTGACTCTGGAGAGCTACTTCTTTCTTTTTAGCTGCTGGAAAGCAGTGATGAAGGCATAGAGTGTGTTGGGTTTGAACAGTCCTGGCACCTCCCAGGCAGGTCAGACAGGTCCTATACATTCAGGCAAGAAATTCTGCTTTATACTTGCAAGTTCTCTGGCCCCCACAGCTGCAGGTGTGATCTTGCTGTGGACTGATGCTCTGTGGGCTTCAGCCTCTGCTGAAGAACAACTCTGCTCTCCCCCTGCACCCAGCCCAGTGGGGAAAAATGGTGGAAAACATGCTTGGAGCAGATGCTGCTACTCCAGCAACCTGATCCACAGTTTTCAAGCAGGAGATTGGAAAGGAGCAAGACCTTCTGCCTGTTTTCCCAGCAATACTGGGCTGGGGCTGCCTTGGCACAGCTGCTCATGAAAAATGCTCTGTGCTGTGTTACACACGTGGTGTCTCCATACAGAATGGAGACGCAGAACCTGATTTTTCAGTCCCTTTCTCTCCTGCAGGTTCTTTTCTGTCCGAAATGTTGCAAGTCTGAATAATTCTTAGAGCTACTTCGGGAATTTTCTAGCTAATAAATTCCTCTGCTGGCAGTTCCCAAGGATGTCAGGCAAGCAGTGTCGCAGGTGCTGGGGAGAAAAACATAACAAAAACAAGGAAAAGAAACTCAAGGCAAACCTCGAGGTTTTGCTTTGTCCTGCAGTAGCTGGTTGGTTAAACACCTTTTCCTGCTGGCTGATTTCAATCTCCAAAAATCATGTTTTCCATAACAGTGGGCCAAATGGTTCCTGGGTAGTTTGAACACCTGTGAACCTGGCGTGCTGAGCCTCTAAATAATGCAGACACAGCAGTTCCCTCTGCACCTCTCTGGTTCGTATCCTTTCCTAGCTGGCAAAGCCCTCTGATAGCGACAGTGCTTTGCAGCTGGAAAATAGGTCACCTTCAAAGCTATGTATTTGTGCACACATTTGTGTGTGGGTATGCCCTGGAGTTGAACAATGAATAGTTACATTCAAGGGAGAACTCCAGTTTTGCCCTTCATGAAGATCCCTGAAGGGATTTAGTGGGACATCCAGGGTTGTAAACGCGGCAGGAGGGTGAAGCCAGGGAAGGGAAGGACCCCAGAGGAAGTGCTTTCCTGCACTAGAGCTGCTCAAGAAAGAGGAGTCTATCAGTAGATTAAGGTCTGGTTTCTGTTTGATGGATGTTTGGGAGTTCCACCAGGTGTGTCCATGGTCACACATGTGCCTTCATGTGCTCGAACAGAAAATGTGTCCTTGACACAAACTGCAAGAATTCTGCCTCTGAGTAAGCAATTTTATTCAGGGATTTCTCTGTACAGTGGTGACCCAGGGAGTTTATTTATACTGAAGAAGTTTCTCATTCATAATTGATGACCAAATCAGCTCTGGTCTTCCCATGGCCTGCAGCTCCTCTGCCATGGTCGCGTGTGCGAAGCAGCTTTGGGGTGGGCACGGGTGGTTTGCTTGCAATCAATTATGCATGTGGGAGGCACAAAAGGATGGTTCAGGGGACAGGGCAAGCTTCTCCTTCCGCTTCTGAGCTTTCAGAGGAGAACACGCTGTACAACAGGACTCAGAGTTCCCACCTCCCCTCTTGCAGTGCTTCCTCCTCTGCTACTCACGACCTGCTGCTCGTTCAGTGGCCACTTTCCTTCATAAAATTGTTGCTCAGTATTGTTCATTGTTTCCTCTGTTCAGTGCACCACTGCCATTTCAAAAGGAACATCACCAACCAAATCCACTCCCAAACCTATCTAAAGTTATTTAAAACCTCAGCTTTTCTTTTGGAACCCATAGAAGGCTATAAAAATGTGGTACATCTGTGCATAAACAGTGTAAAAAACTTTTTTTTTTTTAACCTGGAAGCCACCATGAGTTTTACATTTCATTTCAAAATAGCAAGAGGACTTTAGCTCCACATAGCATGGACACAACAAACACTTGTTCAGACGTGCATTTTGGCACGACTGCTAAAACAACTCACATTTGGTTATGGGAGTAGTAACCCAAGTGATGGAACCTCCTGCTTCAGCAAATCCATCCACAGCTGCTCTGCCCAGCTCCTGGCACCTCTGCTGACTTACACCTCAGACACTTAAACTTACACCTCCTGGTCAAAATCTTTCCTCTGAATAATTGATGAACACATGAAAAAACTGCTACATTTGGCTATACCTTCAATCCAAGCCTACTTCCTTTGTTTGCACACTCATCCCTCCTTTTACCTCTACAGGAAATATTCTTGCAAGGGAAAAAGACTCCAACCAGACATAAGGCATTCCCTGCTTTCTAAATCCCATGGTGCTTTTGTAAGCTCCTTTCCTGCTCTCTCTTAGAAGGGAGCTCTTATTCTACCTCTCAGCCCTTGTGGACCAGGAGGTCAAGCAGCACACCGAGCTCCACAAGACCACTGGCACCAAGCTGCTGTCGGCCACTTTCTTTTCTTGGTCTCAGAAAAGGTTGAACAGAGCACTGGCTGCTTCACAGAACTGTAGCTGAAAGGACTTCTACACACCAATAAAAACTTAACAGCCCCAGCCATTAAATCAAGGAGTATCAGATCCTTTGGTGGAAATATAAGTGTGTCTAAATTGGAGGTAATCGAGGGCTGAATTTGACACACACGGTGCTGGCGACTTGTAAAATGTCATGAGTGCTTGACCTGAGATTGTGGGGACACAGCTGGCTCTCCAGGGTGGGATTTATGTGGTGGTGGGAGCTGGGGAGGTGATGGTTAATGTATCTTAAGAACTTGGTGAACCATTTGGAATGTTCAGGGGGAAAAAGATAAAATAAGCAGTTACTCATTTAGATGAGTTGGAGTGGCACATTAGAGTGTTTTGTGCTGTCTGAGCAATGCCATGTGAAACCCACCTTGAGTCTTCATGGGGCAGTGCAAATACCCATTTAAAACAAAGGTGGGGTTTTAAATTAAATTTAAATTGAAAATTAAAAAATTTAAATTTAATCCATTACTCTTTAACAGAACCAGGAATGCATCAGATTTCAAATGCCATATAGCCCCAAAGGCTGAGATTTTTTTCTCCTTTTAATCTGGATGCCAAATTCTAATTCCAGTTATTGGTAACTTTTTATCCAAATTGCTTTAACAGCTTTGGCTATCTCGGCTTTAATAAGGCAGATTAATATGACCATGATTTAACTGGGAGAGTTAAACTTATTCCATGGGAGAAACATGGAATAAGAAGAGCACAGCAAACAAAATTCACCTGTCTTTATATGACTCTCATCCCATTAGATCACCCAGAAAGTTAGGGCTTAGCTGGGGACGCGACTTCCTAAATCAGTGTGAGATTTGACTGCCTCTGGAAGCCTCTCTGGGTGCCTTTCTCCCCACTGTGACCTGTGTTCTCTGCTCAGTGCTTGGCCTGTGCCTTGTGGGTGGACACTGAGGGATTCTGCAGGGGGAACAAAGAGATTTTGGTATTTTTTTTCAGCAGAGCTGGAAGGAATCCACCTTTCCACAGTGCTTGGAGCAAGGGCCAAGTCGAGTTCCACCAACAGGAGAATTAGACAAGCTCAGTGGCAGCTGGGAGGATTCAGCTTCATCCATCCCACTGCACCTCCCCAGCTTTGAAGTGCTGTACGTGTTTATGCTTCACAAGACCAAAAGTCTCATTTTTTCCCTGGAAAAGTGTGTGTATTTCAGCATGGTATCATTCCATTTTCAGACCATCCAGGCTTGCTCTATAATTCTTTATGCTTCACGAGCAGCAGCTCATGGAACTATAAATGTGACGTTCCTCGACTGGATGGCTGATATCTGATATTTCCATTCAGAGCACCCCTGTCTTCTTGTAAAAATCAGGCTATACATGACCCTTTCTACACATTTCTATTTTTAACATGTTAAAAAAAGCAATCCCTTCTATTTTTAGGCACAGTTCAGTTCTCTAGACTGGCTGGTTCTAATAAAAAAATTCCTCACTCTCTAAAGAAAACCCTGCATTGAAATCACAAATCCAGGGGAATGTCCTGTACTATTAGCAAACCTGAGAAGATGAAAACCTGAGCTTCTTAGCAAGGCCTCCAAACAAAAACATTAATCCAGGCTTGAGAGAAAAAACAGGCAAGGAAGAAGGATTAACCCCGGGAAGTTTTGTACCAAGCTCCCACCCTGCCATGATAAATATATGGAAAAACATCTTCATCAGCTCAGAAAGGAGATCAGGACTTTGGAACTCTTTCAGATCTCTTTTTATCTGGTCCACTTGGTTTGGTTTCTCTCTGTGTTTCTGGAAAACCCAGACATTATTTAGGGAACATTCTGTGGAGGAGCAAACATACAGCACATGTGTGCTAACAACAGGAGGGACTCCCTGAAGCCACTTTGGGAAGGGTTTACCTGGTCCTTGGTGCTCTGTTTTCTGCAGCCTGGAGAGCTGGGCACTCCTCAGCCTATTTAGCTGTACATCTCATGTACACATTACGGAAGGACTGACTGTCCTCTCCTCCGAATTTTTCAGAAGTTTCAATTCAGGTCTCGGCTCTACCTCTGACTCCTGGTGTGACCTCGAGCAGGTCACTGAGGCCTGGGTCTGCAGTGTTTTCAGAAGTAAACTAGATAATGCAGTGTAGAAAGCTGGAGACCCTTGGAACTCGATTCATTTTTCGAGCCTTAGTTGCAAATCTGTAAATCTAAGATGCTGTTAATAACTAAGCATGTACCGCAGGGAGAAGCAGCTTACAGACTTTGTGAGCAGCTCTGAAACTGTAAGTGGAGGCTCTCTGAGTACAGAGATGGAGAGATAGTTGATGCACATGCTGCTCCCCAGGGTGTGGAGCAAAGTACATTGTGTTTCCCTGTATCAAAACTGCACCTCAGGGATGCGAACAGGAACGGAGCGTGATTGACAAGAGACTTCCAGCAAAAAAAAAAAGAGCGAAAGATCTGCTCTTCCTTTTGGTGAACGTGGCCGTATATATTCATCTTTCAGCTGTAAATCAAGTGCCAAGGAAGTGCACCAGGAACTGTCAGAGGGTGGGCTGCTTCAGCAACCCTGCACACCTGGTCATGAAGGGTGAGAGGGAGGCAGACAAAGGAGATCGAGCTGAGTTAAGGCAAGTCATGGTGTCTGCACGCCACTGTGATGGACAGTACAGAAATACCTGAGAGACACCAGACCTGTCAGGGTATCACCTGGATACACCCTAACTCAAGTCATTCTCAGACAAAGTTTTCAGAAGATGAGAGTTCCTGTGAATTCTTACCCCACCTTACAATGAACACGATGTGCCTGGCAAAATTAAACCCAGTTCCTCACTCGATCTTTGCGCTGTCATCCCAACCAGTGCCTCGCTCCTGCTGCCCACCTACAGGGAGCACCAATTAGAATCATTTTATCCCCTTTTCAAAGGAAAGAAATCTGCGATTTTTTTTTCCTTTTTTTTCCCTTCACAGCATGAAGCATTGTAGCAAGGAGCAGGAAAAATGCTCTTTTTCATTTTGTGTGGGTGAGAATCAAGGGCAGGTATCAGAACATCTCCCCTGCCCGCTCCTGCCGGCACGTGGGGACGGTGGCTCAGTGGAGCCCTTTGTTCCCCAAACACACAGATTATTCCCGTTGTGTGTGGGGCTTGGATTTGTGTGCTGCTGTCCACTGGGGGCTCAGAAAACACCAAAGGTGCTGCCCAGTACCATAACTAACAGAATGAAGAAGAATGCAGAACCTGTGAGCACAAGTGGCTTTTTTTCTCTCTGACCCTCGGACTGCTCAGGTTGGTATTTCAAATATCTACTTTTTTTATCTAAAGAAGGAAACTGCGTCTGGTACCTACCAACTTGCTGATTTTCAAGGTGTTACACACAAGGTTCACAAGCACTTGATTACAGGGTAGTCTACACTGTAATTTATAACTTTAATAAATCAGAGCCAAATAGTACAAAACACTCTTTTTAATAGTTGCTTCATCAAGGATCTGAAATGCAAAATGATATGAAGCTCTCCACCACTGTAACCTTTAATTTCACTTTGAAGTGGTCAGGATGTGTCCTGAAACTGGTGGGTTTGTATGTTTATCCTCTGGAATTAAACATGTAATTTCATATTCTTGCTCTGTCCATAACTCAGACTCACCCACGTGGCCTTCGAGTGGCATCGAGAGACCAAAAGCAGGCTGGGCACATGTGGGAAGGCAGCTGCTCAAGGCATTGACTTCTCCCAGTTAACTTCTCCCAGGGCTGCAGGGTGATGCTGAAAATGTCCTTGAGGAGCTGGCTGGCATGGAACTTGAGGGCTGGTTGAAGTGGAAGGGGATAGAGGAGACTCCCACCCCTCAGATTCCTCAGCCAAAGACAGAATAATTCCTGCTGAAAATGAACAAGGGTAGAGGAAAGCACTGACCTACAATGACCTATTTGTATGCTGGAGGAACTGTTAAGAAAAAATAATCATCCCCCACACGTGCCTTCATCTGACACCCACGCAGATGCCCTCCACGGGCAAAACAGCACCCCAAAATTTTCCCCAGAGCTCTAGTGGGCAGTGTGCAGGGTTGGAGATCTCCTTATGGGCTCTGTTTCCAGCCTTCCCTGCCCCTGGCTGTCCCCAGCAGGGCTCATGAGCCTGCAGCTCCACGGGTACGTGGTGCAAGTCCTTTATGGCTTTCACCACCTTTGAATGCTGTGGCAAGAACAGGCATGGGGCCAAATTTTGGCCATATGACACTGAGAGCAGTGAGGCCAGATGTGGTGGGATTTTTGGGCTCTGGAAGGAGGCACGTGCTGCCTCTGCTCTCCTAGCTCCCCACTAAACAATGCTGCACGGTTGGGATCTGGTCTGGCTCGCTGCCAGTGCTCTGACAGACTGGAGTGATAGAGGATGCTTGATAAGCCTTTGGAAATGAGTCTACCTGAAGGTGAGGGTTAGTGGAGGTGTTAACACCGATGCCATATCTGACATCTGCAGTACAGAGAGTCCTAGTTCTTGGCACCTGTGTTTTCCCATCAAGTAACACTCATTTGTTATCATATACACACACCACAGATTTACATAGCTCGTAGGGGTGAATCATGCATAATTGTGGCTTCTTACATGACAGTTCATACATTAACAAGTAACTTATTTGTGCTCTGTGGTGAAGAAATAGAGCAGGAGCGTGTGGACCTCTGGTGTCAGAACCACATTCATCATTATCTGGAGATAAAACAGGAGTTCCGTTGTTTAAAATGAAATGGGAAAATAATTGCTGGTTTGATTCTCCTGTACCATGGGAAACATTGCTTTGATTTATGTGTGTATCTCTAGGTACCTAATGAAAATATGATAGCAACCAGGAATCCACCACTCCTATACCAGAACATAATGAAAACATCAGGAGTCAGGCTCATAACCATTTTCCCATGTCCTGTAGTGCGTATTTGGATGAGCACAGGAGTTTGTGTGCACAAAGAGAAGGTATTCTCCAGGAACTGGAGACCTCTGCATGGCACAGGCCTGAGGAAGCTCAGCTGGCAGTGCTGTTACCTCGGGCTGGAGCTGTCACACACGACACTGCCCTTGCCTAGTGAAGGATGGCGACTTCGCCTGGGTGCAAGGGTGTCTGGCACCCAGTGTGTCAGCATCAGCTCATTAAAGGTTATCCTACCCCGAAACGTCCCAGAATTGTGGAAAATTACGTTCACAGCAAGTCCTACCCCCGTCCCACTCATGGGTCTCATTTCCCAGGTACTTCTAACACTCCTGTCTCCTGGGGGGCTGCAGCCCATAGGATTCCTGTAAAAGGGCTCCAAACCCTTTCCTCTCCTGCGAGCCAAGAGGAGCAGAGCAGGCTGCCAGCCCTGCTCCCCGCCAGGTCTGACACCTCCAGCTCCAGCTCCCAGCTCGAGGGGTCTGGATGCGAGCGCAGAGGGAGGGGTGGCACAGCCGCGGCCACCTCCCCCTCTGATGAAGTGTGTGGAGAAGATGCAGCCTGCAGGACGTTTGGCCAGAGTACAGGGAAGGGAAAGAGAAAAATTCATGGTGAAGAGGCTCAGTTCCCACAGAAGGAGGAAGAGGAGACACCTCTGCACCTCTCTGGGTAGGGCAGTTCTGGCCACAGTGCATAGCATCCTGGGGAGTGGGACCCTTGGGGTGTTGAGAGTAGGTTTTCTAATGGGTCTCCTAGGGGTTGATGGATTTAATGGGTGAAGTAAGCCTGCTCTTATTTATTTTATTTTTTTGGCAGCTGCTGCAAGTGGAATTTTATGCATTTTTCTGGCTGTTACTGCTTGTCTGGGCTATTTAGATGTTGAGCTACACTTGTTTCCTTCACGGTGGACGTTTTTTTTCAGAGCAGCTGAGACACCTGCAATGGCATGTCGTGGTACACTTCCATTTATACAATGATCTGGTTTAGAAATGAGCTCTGAGGTGGTTATTAAGAACTGTGTGAGCAGTGCCTGAGCAGAAGCTCAGCCGTGGGTTACAGAGAAAAGCTGTTGCTGTACTCAGTCCAGTGACCTGTTAGCCCCACAACACCCGGCCTGCTCAGGGTTGCAGGGGGGAACTATGAATATCTGTACCTGTGAGTGCTGCAGACCTTATTTTCCCTCTCTCTTTGATTTTTTTTTCTATTCTGTGGTGGTTTTTCTTGATTTTATCATTATCAGGGTGTTTAGCTGGTTTTCTGCTGCTGGGTTGATGCTTATATTACACAAATTAGGTATAACTGGGATACATTGCTCAGCCTTTGGCATGACCAGGTCTCCTGCAGGCCAGTGAACCTTTAGGTAGACGAACAACATTCCTTGATTTTAGGCCCTAATTAAATCCCAGCGTTTGAGACCTTAACTGACATTTTGCATGATTTTTTCCCCCTCTTAATTTCTCTGAAATCTCTGCTGCTGGATACAGCTTTTTGTACCATGAGAAACAAACTGGCTTCTTCCTTCTGATAATCCGTGAAGAACCTGTTCTGATAAGAGGCAAAACCTTCCCTTTGATTTCTTTATAATCATCCCAGGACCAAAATGTTCCATGCAAAGCGAATGAGGACATTAGAAGTTAAACATTTGCTAATATAAATCAATTCAACTCTTTATGTGTAAGCCTTTGCTCTAGGCACAGACCTGGTCCTGAGCAATATTTCATTTGTGTTATAATCTGCCCCTATAAATCAATTTCTCTCACCTTGCAATACTTGTGCTGCTCACTGCTGAACCCCCTCCAGCTTGTCAATGTCTTTCTCACCATTTGTCACCCAGAACACAGACTGGGCTGGACATTGAAGGTCTGCCAGCCTCTCCCAGTTGTGGCTTGGCCTCTTGGCCAGGTGAGGCCAGATCACACAACCAGCCTGGCTTTTCTCTGCTTTGTGCCTGCAAGGTCTCTCTGAAGGAAAACATCTCTCAACAGAATCCCCTTTTCTGCTCCCTCATCATCTTGCACATTCTTAGCCAGGGTGAAACATCCATAAATCTCTTCTTCCTATCAAGATTTCTCCCTGACTCCCTTTCTAAGATAGTGAGATGGTTTATAAATACATGAATCCGTAGATAATTTTCCCACTCCTCTCGGTAAATATCAGAATAGAGTGCATATTTACCTCTAGACTAGGCAATGATGCCAGCTGGCAGTCGTGGTCTGTATCTGCTGCTTCAACAAAGGCTGAGAAGGCAGAGTCACATCTACAGAGTTATATGAAAAGTTAATTGCCCTTTCTGACATTACGAGTGCAGTAACACCCAAAATAAAAGCTCCATTGAAAATTCATATTTTCTCAGTCAGAACACTTAAGAAATTGCTGTGACATTATGACCTTGCAGTGGAATAATGGTCTGGAAGACTGTCTTCCCTCTGCTGTTATGCACCACTGAATGCTACTGATTTTCACAGTTAATCATAAATGCTTGCCCTAAGTTAATTGATGTCCCCATTATGTCATGCTTAACTGCAGCTAGGGAGAGTTTTTTGCCATTAACTTCTACACCAGTTAGCCTTACAGCATCAAGAAGCAGTAAAAATGAAGAAAGGATCCCCAAAACAAATTGACCATCTCTGTGACCACCACATCACCATTTAAATTCATAAAGGTCAGAAGAAAATGTTCCCTTCAGCCTGCACACTGCACATTTCATGAATACCACAAGCTAGAGTAATCTTCACAGACACCTCGAGGTTGTAATTAGCAGCAAACCAGTGACTGCCTACCAGTGCCAGTCCAAATGCTCCTCTTCGGGGCTTAGTGTCTGCAAATGCCAAAGAGTTGAAGTTTCCACATAAAACTCAGGAGTTTTGAAGCTGTCTGAGAGATGCTTGGTGATAAAGCTTCAGCTCCTCACTCTACATCTCATTTGCCGGGCTCTGTGTATTGGAACTTAAGGGTGAGACCATAATCCCCACTGCTTGGGCTGTGAAGATGAAAGGAAAGGTGGTATTTCTCTACCTGGAACCACAGGTTTTGGGGTGGAAGGTGAAAGAAGCGGTAGAACGGGATCATGGCCATGGCAGAAACTTACCAGACATCTGATTCTGGTTTTTAACCCTCCCTATTTCTTCTAAGACCCTTTTCAACAGCAGTAATCGAACCATTGCTGTTAAGTTCAGTCAAGGGCACTCATTTCCCATGACATGAGGGGTGGACCCTCCGTTCCCAGCGCTCACTGGCCTGCCTTGCTGGGACAGACACCGAGGAACTTCCTGCTCCAGAGCCACGTTGGCCAACCCTCTTACTCACTGCTCTTTCCTGTTTTATTCACCTCTTAATCCTAGTTAAAAGCTCTTCAAAGGTTTGATCTTTGCAAGCATTTTACCTAAGGCATGATTCCATCTCAAACCTTAATCCCGGTAATCTTGGGAACCAACCTGTCTGGCTGACCTTCTGAAAACATCCCCCGTGCAACAAGATGACACGGACCCCGCAGAACAACGTCCTTATGAACACCTGATGCTTACACAGGGGGCTCAGCAGAGATCCTGGCCCAAGGCTTCCCAGCAGAAATTCCACGTGGTTACCCCGGAGATAGTCAAAATTGCATTTTGAGCTGTTGCATCAGGGTGTCGTCTATCACTAACATTATCTTTCGAAATTCCCAGCCTTACACATCATGGTGTGTCATGTCTGGTGAAAAGCAATACTTGATTTGACTGATGTGCTGTAACTGGGGTGAACTTATTACTCATGGTGAGCCTATTAGTCATGTTGCATCTGCCTCAGTGCGGGGAGGCTCCCGTGTGAGTGCAAGCTGTAACCCCTGTGTGTGAAGCACAGCTGAGATAACCCTGCCTTTGCAACAGGCACCCTCAGTTTTGAAGTAGCTGGTGGCTGATACAGAATATTTCAATGAATGCCCCATTTGTTGAGGTATTCCAAATAAACTCGCCAGAACAGAAACCACAAAGGCAAGCAATGAACCTTTCATCAGAGGCTGTTAGCTGGAAACATGTATGAATCTAGTGACACTGGTCTTGTCATGCCTGGGGTTTAAAACACCCCACTAAAACATGAAATGTCAGCCACAAGGGTATGGCTTGTGATTTCAGGGTGTCTTTGCCCAAAAGAAAATTAGGCTGGGTTTAGCAGATTGAGCATTTTGCCACGAGGACCGCGGGAACAGGCTGAAGGAAAAATCCAGCCCTGTGTGGAGGACCAACTTCACTTCTGAAAACACATTTCTCTGAATCTGGGACTACCATCAATGATTCCTTTTTTTTTTTCTTTTTTTTGAACTTTATCCTAGACCTTTCCCAACTTGGATATTAGCAGGTTGTCAGAGGAATATGTATTACAATTCTAAGGATCCATACTGAGCCCAGACTAAGATGTTCCAATCGTTAACCAGCACTGTTTAAAAGAAGACTCCTATTTTTCCATTGGATTTGATATCTAACTGGCAATTTTTGACTGTGTGGAAGTTGAATCCTTATCACACACCAGTGGATGACACTTTTCAGTGGGGAAAGGAAGCAAAGAGAGAGGACGGGGGTGCTGTCTGGATGTTTGGTTTTTATTTTACTTTATTTTTGTAAAATCTCCCACAGCCTTGTCTCTAAACAGCAAAGATTTATCCAACTGCATAGCACAAAGAGCTGTTCAGCACTGGCCTCTCACGAGAGGGACCTGATCTGACTCAGTGGCATCTGGCTGGAGAGCAGCACCCACATCGTGCATCACCCATCCTTTCCAGCTGCCCCCAAAGAGGACAGGTGCCAGTCTCCCATGGTCAGCACTCCGACAGGAGCTCAGCTGTCTCTCTGCTGCAAGACAGGCCATTAACCCTTGTCCTGCCAGGAAACTTGTGTGGTTCAGTGTCAGGTTCTGCTGCTGGCAGTTTTGAGCTGGCTTTGTCATCCACAAACCTTTGAAAAGAGGCATCTGTGCAAGACAAAACAGCACCCCAGTGTTGATTGCTTTCAAAATTCTTGCAGAAGACATCACTTCTTGCACACCTCAGAAATCAGAATATTAAACTAATGTCAAAACATCCACTGGCAGTTCTGTGCTCTCACCCCTTTCATGATTTATTCTCTCCAGTCACACATCCACGTCTTAGTCATTTAGGGACTGATGTAAAGCCCATCCCAGTGATTAGAAAGTTTCCTATTATCTCGCCTGTCTTTAGATGATGTCATCAAATTTTGATCTTGCTGCTGTTCAGGTCATTGGAAAAACCCTTGTTGGTTTGAGGGAGGCAGGATTAAGGCTGTCTGTTGTGCTGGGGAGGGAGGCACTCCTGCACTGCAACGTGACCTTTTCTTTTTAGAACTTGATCTTTAGCTCTGCCGACTTGGCAATTCCAAGTCAGTGAGGCAAGTTCATCCTCTCCCTATTTTATGAGGCCATCTGGGAGGATGCTGCTCTCATAAGCACTACCCCTGTAACAGCTCCATCGTTTCGAGCTGAAAATTCTCGTGCCAGATATAAATGTGGGGAAACTTTCCCCTGAACTGATAAGTGGTTGAACCTGGCACAGCTGATGGGAGGGAGAATCTGCCAGAAAAGCTTTAGAGTGTCTAAAAAGAAGAGAACTTGGATCCTTCTGATCTTGGAACCCGGTCCTCCTGGGGAGATGGGATGTGTTTGTCTCCACAAATTGCTGGCTTATCTATCCTGATCAGTGCCTGGAGGCCGGTTACTCCTCCTGCACAGGATGGTCTTTGTGCATTGCACCCAGGATTTCTTCCATAACTGCATCCAACGACCCACTCTCCCTCCTTGATTCATTTTATGAAGAAAACTCATTCCACCTTTTGATCTGGCCCTAATTAGGACAGGTGATGGACATCCTCTTTCCCTTAACCCGTCCTTACAGATTTTCCCAGTTGGCACAGCAGCTACACTGGTGGAGATTGGTGTAGTTCAACAGCTTTATCTGGGGGTGTTGATGACGCACGAGGTGAACTATTAGCAGGTACTTTTTCATTTTGTTTTGATTCTTATGGTAAAGTTTCCCACCTGGACTCCCGAGGCAGGATGTGTTAAGTCTGGCAGATTATCCAGACGCTGTGCAGTATTTCAGATAACAGCTCCTCCGTCTGACTTCACAGATCAGAAAATATGTGCTTCCCTGTGTCAGTTTTAAATCTGAAAACTTGGACTCATTTCTGAGCCCTGCCAGTGACATCACGAACCCTCAGACAAAGATGGTTTTTTGGGTGACAGTCAAGGTGCCATTATGCTCTGTAGAGGTCCAGTTCTTGGTTTGGGGCCCCATTCCATCACCATAATTGCAATAATTTATTCTTTTAACTATTAACATTTCACTCGTAGGGCTGTAAAATGACTGGCACCTAGACCAATCTGGTGCAAGTTTTTCAGCGTTTCTTGTAGTAACACATGAAACTGAGGTGAATTTAGTTTTCCCTTCTCAAGGAATCAGAAAATGGACAAGCCTTTTTTAGAGCATATTGGTAATTTGAGCAGTTCTTTATCTTTTCATACCACTAGGTCTTGAGACTCTAATGGACTTTTTGGAATGAAGTTTTTTTGTACAAGACCCAGGACTAGAACAGGTTGGAGACTGATGGCAAAAAATGTGGGCTGTTTCATAAAAGATAGGATTATTATTTGATTTGTATTCCAGACAGGTTTTAAATTCATGAAGAATTGAAACTGGCATTGGAGGCTGTTCTGAATATGTAACAAATATTGAATTTATCTGTTGTCCCTGTTAGTGAAACAAATGGGGATGTTCAGATTCTGCACATCAGTGTGACACTCACAGAGGATACTAAAATTGCCATGTGACATTCTAAAGCTGAAAAATGATCAGAAATAATAGGGTTGATTCTCCAGTTCGAAAAAAAAAAATACAAACGCGACACAAAAAAAAGGTAAAATATCCCTCTTCCTCTCTCCCTTCTGAAAACAAAGCCAAAATTCACCTATTCAGGAAACTTCACTTTTGACAGGATTATTGCATAAATGACAAACTGACAAGCTTTGTCCCTCTTTACTTGTTCCAGCCTCACATTTACTTGCTAATTCATGCGAAGTTTTTGCAAGTGCCTCATACTGGAGGATGTTGGCTCTTCTCTGAAAAGCAGTTTCTCAACCAGCCTATTTCCTCCTTCAGACTCAGCGATCTGGCACGAGAGTGAAACGCTGCTTGCCGCAGCCCAGGCCAGAGGCTCTGGAGGAATGAAAGCACAACCTCCCCAGCTGGTGCGAGTGCTGCTTTCTCCACGGCACTCCTGCACCCCTCTCTTCCCCTGCCACCTCCTTTTATTTCGTCTGAATGCACAAGGTTCGTTCCTGACACAAAGCACAAGGGGGCTGAGAAATTAAGTGATTAATTTAGGCGCTAATAGGTAATAATTTCAGGGGTAACACTGCTCTGCAATGCTTCCCGTTGCAGACGTTCCTCCCTTCAGCTCTCCGAGGGGCTGGAGGGTCACGTTCCGTTCCTGGCAGTGCCCTGAAGGTCCTGCATCCTCTCAGCCAGGTTGGCCCTACCTGCACAGCCCATCAGCACATTCCTGGCTGGACTCGAGGAGAACCACTTGAAAATGGCTGTAGATAGTCAGTGCCCCTCAGGAATGTGCTAAACAAGCGCCCTCCCCTGCGCTCTGCAGCTGCCTGTCTGCAGATGCTGGTTTGCAGCCAGCGCAGTGGGGAGCTGTAGTTCCCTTGACCTGATTTGGATCCCACTTAACTGCCCAAATTTACAGACATGGACCAAGAAAAACACTGACGTGCGCTCGCCACAAAGGCAGGGACTGACAGGGAGACTCAGGCCATCACAGGGGTGTGGGTGATGTCTGATGGCTCACCCCTGCTGTGGGCAATCAGAAACCTCGAGGTCTCTTTTTTAAAACATACCATATCTCTTCCTTATATTTTTTCCCCTATTTTTTTTCAAACCCCACAGGTCTGAGATGCCCTCCTGATACCTGCCTTCCTGAGAAAGGTGGATTAGCAATTACGGACTGTGCTCCTTTCTTCACACTTTGACTTCTCAAGCTCGTGGAATTTTCTTCTAGTGCTCACCAGCTTGAGTTGTTGGTGTTCCTCGTAAGCCACCCTGAGCCTTGGCCATCCTGGCTGAGGACCCCTTCCCACCGTGCTGGAGGCTCCTCTGCTCAAGCATGGGGGCTGCTGATGTCCCTTTAGACACGGCAAAGAGAGACAGCAATGGTGTGCTGTGCACAGAGTCACGGTGCCTCAGCAGCACGGCGGTGACTGGATGGACTTACACCAAGCTAGAGAAGGGTCATGGCCATTTTTGTCCCTGGAACTTTAGCTAAGGGCTTTTTTTTGCTGGATTCTTCCAAGAATCCTTTCTGTAAGGGTCATTCATAACCCAGCGTTTTTCTGTTGGATTTCACTGTTTCCCCCAGGCCGTTAATGGAGCTATACTCTCTTTTATTATCACACTGCATTCAATTTCAGGGGTTTTGAGACTCTGGCACTTCAGTTTGGGGACAGGTTGTCTGTGAAGAACTCCCGTTATGCAGTTAATGGGTAATACTTGCTGGAGAATGAAACCCAGACTGCAGTACTCTTGACAAAAACCTGGATTAAAGGACAAGTTTTCAGTGCTTTTTAAGCAAAAGTCTTTAGTATGGAGATTCCCAACACAGTTTGTTCAAATTCTCTGCATCCTCCAGACCAAATCCCCTATCATTTGGATGAATCACTTGGCTTTTGCAGGACCCTGATGATATTTTTCACTCCCCAGGTCTTGCATTTTCTACATGTTTAGAGAAAAGAAGGGATGGCACAGAAACAATTTGGTAAGATTCTGCTATATTAAAAACCAGTGCTGCATTTCCACCTTTCACTTCGTATTTCTATGTCCAGCTTTGGTCAACAGAGACTCCAGATTCAAGTGTGTTAATGGCAATATTTATTTAGCTGTCAATGTAACCCTTTGTTTTCGTAACCTTGGCTTGATCATTAAGATCCCATAGCTAATGAAGTTCAAAATATTTTGTGGTATCAGACAAAGCTAGGAACATAACAGCCTGATCAATACCTTTCAGTGATAATTTTACTCCAAACCTGTGTTTTGAACATGAACCTTCAAAGTATTTTATTGGCCAAGACAAACGGTGTCTGTGCACAGTTCTGTTTTCCCAGTATTTTAATTCCAGTGAATCAGTACAGTAAATATTGATACACTGTTTTGCCTTCAGTATTTTTGGACTTCTGTCAAATTACTTAAATAGCAAATAGCAGAGTGGATATCCCAGCCCACTGTCCTATTAAATGCTAAGCAAGATTAGAATGCCTGATAAAAAGATCTTTATGCTCCTGCAAATAAAGGAAGGACAGGATGTTACAACAGCCTTTTCTGGCATTTCCCAGGTGGTTTTCTGAAGTGAACATTTACTTTGTGTTCTTTAACAGATGAGAAAGCTTCAGTGCTGTGAATGCATGCAACACACTTCTGTAATTATCTTTCCATCTTCGGTGTTTATTTTCCCCCTTTTCACTGTGATTCCTCCAGTTTACAGGTTTTTTTATCTTCTTCTTCTTCTTCTCCTGTTGCTCCACTGAAAGAGACACCCGTAGGTTGCTAACCTCCATCTGTGGTGGTGTCTGCAGAGTTTGCAGCTGCTATTTATCTGCCTGCACATGGATCACCTCACGTTTCTCCAGGATGCTCCTCAGCCACACACAGACCTGTCCCCTTGTCCTTGCTATTGGTGCTATCCTGCTAAAAACTGCCGTGCCTACACGCAGAGAACACCAAGCAGAGATGGTTTCCCCAGATACTGCTGGTCTCCCTGCTCTGTGGGGCCGGGCTGGGAGGTGTGTGTGACTCCTCCAGGGCTGGGGGTGAGCAAGCAGGCAGGAGAGGGGCTGCTGCTGCTGCTGCTTCCCTCCCTTCTGGGGAGCAAGACAGCAAAACACGCTGTCTGCAGCACTTTGCTTACTCAGCACTGGCCAGCAAACCCCGCGGGCTGTTTCAGTAGAAGTTCACACTTTCCAACCTATTTATCGACTGCACTCCTGGCCCTGCAGGCATCTGCTCTAGCAGAGCGTGTGACCAAGGAAGCGATCGAAATCCACTGTGTTATTAGGGCTGGTTTTCAAAGAGGAAGACCTGGGCACCTCCATTTCACTTTCTCATATACCTGTGAACGTCTTCTGTGCTTATCTTTTGCATCGATTTGCTTCAGAGATTATAGAACTCCAGCTCTGGCTTTGCCTCTCTGGCTCCATAAACTCTGAAGATTTAAGTGCTTTAGTGCCAGCTTTCTGCAAACTTGCTTTTCCACCCCGTGTGTATAACTTGGAGAATCAGTACGTTTCAGCTTTTAGTACAACTTGCAAGCACAACTGAATCCATATTGATACTGAAGGATGAATTGGCTTTCACTGACAGATACTTAAGCTCACATTCATCACATCTCAGCTTTCCCAAGTAAATTTTTTTTCATAAAAACAGATTGAAGGCTTGACCCAGACAGACTTCACAAGAAAGTTTGTTGTCACCGGGAACTGAAAACAAATCTCATGGAATACGAAGCAGACTTTTAAATAGACGGCAGTCTGTGTCAGTGGAGGTTTGGATAATTGCATTCCAGTATCCTGGATTATCCAATTTCCATGGAGGCTGGGGTACCTGGAAAGCAATCTGCTTTGCAGAGAGGTCATAACAACTTCCATATAGAAGTGTAACAGGGTATATGCTCTAGTGCATCCAGGTCTTACGCAGCAGCTCTCCTTAGGAGATAGAGTTTGATGTAAGCATTAGGTATGATCTCTTGCAATTCCTGTAGGTTTTAGCCCCCTCAGAGTTCCTCCTGGTTTAAAAGAGAAGTCTGTGATCCCAACCCGAGTGAAGCTCCCCCTCGCACACAGGAGCTCCTTCCCCATTGTTCAGAGCAAGCAAGGCAAATACCTCTGCAGAGCCTGTTGGAACATGCACGTTCTTACAGAAGGGAGCACAAAGCACTCTGACACGGTTTGTTGTTTTCTTTTGCAGCACTGGATATGTCTGTGCTCTCTTTTTAATTTTGTTTCTGCTGTCTTTCTTTTTCCACACGAAAACTCATTCAGGAGAGAGCAAGAGAAGCCCTTCAAAAGAAGGAGGCACAGTGTGTGACAGAGCGACCTTGGGGATTTTGCCTCTGTCATTGCCCTCGCCACCTCTTGACAAACAGCAAGTGAAATGGATTTACAAGATTGTGGAAATCATTGCATTTTCTCTCTTTTTATCAGCACAGATAGAAAGCAGGGCTGTATCTAATCTCAGTCCAGAATCAGCTGGAGTTGGACCGATAGTGAACAAAGACAGAAAAGGCAGCAGACCTATAAATTTACCAAGCTGTAACTTGTACTGTGTGAGCTAATAAGACAGAGCTTTTCAGTAGTTTGTGCTTAAGGAAGATAGAGATACAAAGCCATTTATTTTGACATTCCATTTCTTTAAAACACTCCCTAGTCCTGCACCAGATGTTACATTTCCCGACATTTCTGGTTTCAAGCTTGCTTTAGGATACTCCTTGGTAATATAATCTAACAGGGCCAAAGACCTGGGTTCATCTTCAGGCAAGGCACATGGGTGAGAGCTCGCCAGCATCTCACTACCAACCCTACTCAGTAGGATTCACCCAGATGGTCCTGAAGTTTGTACCACAGACGTATTTTAGCTGTCTCTTTCGGCTTTCTTCCTCTCTCTCCATCTTCTTCTTCCTCCTTCCTCCTTCTCCCTTCTTCTTTATTTTCTTTTTTTTTTTTTTTAATTATTTGTCCCCACAGTTCTTCCAGCAGCATTTGAAAAATTCCAAAGGTTCAGTGATGCCAGTGTGGTGCTTTGCAGGCAGCCAACTGCACTTCTAAGCCGCCGCCCAGGAATGTATCTGACCTCATTTGGCAGCGCTGCTGCAGAAAGGAACTATTAAGGCTTGTTGAGGACCAGGACTGAATTGCCCTCTTACCTCAGACTGTGGTTCCTGTGATTCGGGGTTAAGTGGAGGGGGGTGTCAAGCACGCCCGTTCGGAGTAAATTGTTGAGCTAGACATTTTGTCTTTGAGCAGGGTGAAGGAGCTGCTGCAGAGCATTCCAACGAAAGTATTGAGGGGACACTTAATGCAACGTGGAGCTCCTACATGTGTTCATTCATGCACAAAAACCTGATGAGCACGTTACATCCTCAGTGTGGCCGGTGTCTGCCATCAGCAAGGGCTTGTCTGACACATTTCTGTAGGGATGAAGGATTGAGAATCGTGTATGGTAAAGAGAAACGTGTAAAAGTAGCAAGAAACATCGTCACTTCTGGGGGCAGAAACACCTCTCTGGATTAACTAGCAAACTGTTGGAGCACGAAGAAATCAGTGCTACGTCTGCACCAGTCTACTTTGTATTCATTACTAAAGGGCTGGGTTGAAAATTAATATATAATCACCCCTATGAGTCTTATAATGAGATTGTTAATGTGGAAACTCTGGAAAAGCATTTCAGCCTTTACCTTACAGGCACATGAATTTAAATTCAGGCTTAACATGCATTGGAAATAAACACTGTTGCTTTGTCCACTTGCTGCCTGAAAGCACCAATTAAAAAACAAGCAAACCACAAGCAGTTTGTGCAGACGATGGTCTTTACATGGCCTGGATGCTATTGATCCAAATTCTAGTAAAATGCAAGGATAAAAAATGAGCAGCTGGTTCCCTAGTCAGGAAAATTGCTGCACAGGGAGGGGGAAATCTTCAGTTCCTCTGCAGAGTCATGCATTACTTAAATCCAGCAAGTGTTACACCACCAGGCATAATATTTCATCTGGTAGCAAGACAAAGGTGATGTGGGAGATTTGAGGTCCTTTGTGGCTCTCTAGCAGTCTTGGGTGACTTCAAAACAAAACAGCTGGGTTGGAGAGCAGAGGCCCTCAGGAGTCTGGCATCCTCAGGCTCTTTTGAGCCATTAGACTTCAGGAGCTGCAGTGCTCTTGCAATTCAAAGAACACCGGTACATTAACGTGCAAACAAAGCTTTTTGATGCTGAGGTTAAACTAACTTCCTTTCAGAAGCTTTAAAGTTTCACCTTGTCTTAAAAGAAAAACACATCACATAAAGACTTGAGAGTTTTTGGTAAAAGCTGCAATGTTTTCCTTCTTTTTTTTTTTNTTTAAAAAATGTAAATTTTTTCTTTTTTTTTTTTTTTTTTTTTTTTTTTTTAACCCAGTTGTATTTGGAAGAAGAGATTCTTGTGAGGAAAGAAAGGCTAACAGGTGTCAGAAACTCTCCAGTTAGAAAAATAAGAGTTGAAAAAGTACATACGAGCCCTGTCAGGAGTAAGTTTGTCTTTCCTATAACATCCATTGTCAGATGTAAAAATCCATTTTTCTACATGGGTTTATACAATACACTTTTTTTCTCCCAAGATCTCCAGTTACTATGATATCTCTTTAAGGGGGTAGAAGAGTGTTACTGTTCCTGTAAGGAAGCGTTCTCCTTACAAGACTCTGAGTCAGATTTCTCTTGACTGCTCCAGTTCCTTTCTGGCTTTCGAGCTGCAAGTAGGAGCCAAATATCCAGCAGATCTCTCCATCTGATATTCATGGGATGTTACAGGGGAAGGAAATACTGAAAACGGGATATGGTGCAGTCAGGCCAGTGGTACCAGGTTAAAGGGATGTCAGTTGTTTCTGGAGGCGTGGAGTGGTGTCAGGGCTGATTTTACCTGAATTCACCATGCTGTAGAAGAGCATTATTTTATTGCAACAGAACTGGAGGCTTTTCACGCTCCCAAACATCGATAGCCTGGGGCTGTTGGCTGGGCAGGGGCACATTCTGGCTCTCAAGGGACAGGCCCCTCATTCCTACAAGCCACTGCCCCTGTCAGTGGTGCTGTGTTGGTTTCCAAGTTGTTCCATCCCAGAGGAGCTGCTGTGCTGCTGCAGAGTCAGAAAAAGACAGATCCAACACAAACCCAGCCCAGGAACCACAGAATCAGAGCTGGCAGGTGGGGTGTTCTCTCTCTTTTTCTGCCTTCCCCCCTGCCAGCAATGGATTGTGAGGGGAAACTACTTTGGCTTGAGCTTTATTGTACAGGTAAGGAAAAGAGGATTGGTAAAAGGATGGTAAAAGAAAAAAAAGAATGGTAAAATCCAGTGCTACAATTTCGCTCCACTTTGTGCCTTTATCTCTTCTTTCTCCAGCATTCTGCATCCAACTGCCCCCATCAGACAGGTATTAAGTGTAAATCTGGAGCAATCCTGATCCCCAGGGAACCCAGTGGGAATTTCGCTTCCTTTCCAGCAGCTTCTCACCCCTAATGCGAAATTTGGGGAATATTCATTTTCATGCTTCCACTTTCAACAGCCACAGTTCTTCTCACTGTCTGTCAGCAGAATCACACAGCACTCATTCTTGATCGAAAATTCAGACATCTCCCCTTAAGACCCTAGGATTTCACCAGCAATTAGAGCTTTAGAGACCTTTTGTCTTAAGTGATTATTACTGCAGAGTTTATTCTAAAACTTTATCTGGCCTTACCCAGCCCATATACATCTGGACTGCATTCCAGGGATGCCATTCCTTCTCCATTGTTTCTCTCGTGTTTTTATGCAACTATTCGAATCCAGCGACGCACTCACTTTTACATTGTAGACATGGTTTTAACTGGCACAGCAAACATTTCCCTACACTTACCTTAAAAAATATATATATATATATATGGAAAAGATAATCTAATCTTAAATTTAAAGTTTGACACAAATACAGGGAGAGATGACAACTTGTGAAACTATTTCTCCCTGAGACATACTAACACGGGTGATAGGACAGAGTACACATTATTTCTCAAATGGGGAAAAATGAATATTTAAGACCTACTTAGAAAGTTCTGCATTGCTGTTGACAGCACTATTGTGTCTGAAGAGGATCAAATAGAGCTCATTGAATAATTCATTAAATGCATTTTGCAAAACTGTTCAAAATGTTTGTTTAAATTATTTATCCCGTTCAATGTGGTAAAACTCAGAAGGATGAGCCCTGCCTAAAATGCTGCAAATGTTTTACTGTATTTCCAAAACAGAACAACCTTCCTATAACAATTATAATAGCTTGATGCTATTTAACTTGCCTCGTTCTGGAAGGAAACCTGATCTATCAGCACCATTTATCAGGTCTGGAATGGACACTTGGCCCGGGAGCAGGGATGTAAATGGGTTGTGGAAAGGTCTGGGTTAGCACATCCAGCCCTCTCAGGTTTTGAGTGAGTGAATGAGCTTCAGACAGGGGGTTGCATTATCCCAGCAGTGCTTTCCACGGGCACTGATTGATGGGGGCAATGGCACAGAGCTCTGGTTTTTGCCTCCAGCGTTGCCCATGACCATGGCCGCTCACACAGATCTTTGTGCTCGAAATCACCGAGTAACCCAGAGCCCCCTGAGAGCTCCCCAGAGCCCTGAGCTACAGAAGATGTAAAAAACCCAACTGTGGACTGGCAGGGACCCATCAGGTGCACAAAAATACAGGAGCTTCAGATCTGAGAGGTGCTCTTGGCCAGTCCAGGCTGCACTTCTCTGATTTTCTGGCGATGCCTGGTGCACGATCAGAGAACACACTGAGTGGAAAACTGGGGCGTGTTATTGTCTCCATGTACCCTCAGCAGCAGGATGAGGAGGAACAGCATCAAAACATGACTGCAGGTCCACGGTTAGCAAATGCAAAATGCACCTAAAGCAATTCCCCCTCCCCTCCTTGTGTGTTGATATGACCTGAACTGAAAATTTATTTAAATACAGATAAAACGCGTTTGGCTTGTCAACACAATGCTCTGTTTGCCCCCATCTGACAGATCCATCTCAGTCAGGCAGAAGATTTCTTTTGCCATCTCTGAGAAAAAATAACTCCCAGAAAACTGAGGCAGTGCTGATTGCAAAGTGGATATTAACAGGGACACACTGCTTACTGAAATTCTTTTAAAATACCACTGGATGTTCTTGCAAGCGAAAGAGAGGGCTAAAAATATTTGCTGCAGAAAGAAACCAAAATAAAAATTAAATGCCTGAAATGCAGCAAGCTCTTCACTCACATAAGGAGCATCATTTTTGCAGTGGGTAATTCTGAAGGGTGGTTTTTTTCCCCCCTTTCTTATTCCCCCCCTTTTTTTTTTTTGGTTTCAGAATGTCCCTGAATTTGTATAACATTCTCTTTCCTTTTGTCTTGTACAACGCTTTCCTGTATGGCTATCAGAATATACATGCCATTAAATTTCTCAAGAAAGCTCTGCAAGCTGTGTGAGTTTGCATGGACAAGAACTGCCCAGAGTCCCACTGGAGTGGTGAGAACATCACAAATATTGAGTGGTCACTGTGCTGCCATCTCTGAACAGCCTGGATGAGCTTTTTCTTCCACTTGTTACTTTAATATTTATCTTCATGGCAATTCAAACAGCAGGAGCTCCACTCAGAAAGGGGTTCCAAGCCCAACCTTCCCAATGGGTAGGGTGCCATCAGAAATATTCGTGTTTCAGTCAGTTTTTATGTGACTAAAGGGAAATGTAGGAAAAGGTTGCATCCTTGGTACTAAACTACTAAGCTACTCAGACACAGCAGCTTGTAAACCTCTCAGTTTGCTGTTTTCCTCACCACTTTTACTGCTGGTTCTGCTCATAAACATCTGCCAGGTTAAGTACTTTTGAATAATGGTCTAATAATTGTCAGATGCTCAATACTGGCTGAAATACTGGTTGTGCATACACCAAAAAGCAGGAGGAGGCACTACCCCAAGTAAAGCCTGCAGTTTGTTCTCTGCTCCAGCAGCAGACCAGACTTTCTGGAGCATCTTCCACAGAGTTAAAGCCAGCACAGGGCAGTGGTTTTCCTGTCCTGCAGCCTCACCTGAGCCCTGCCTGCTGAGCAGGGCTCAAGGTCCCTCAAGAAAGGGAAATGAGTTACCCTGCAGATGATTTCACCCTCTGCCAACACCTGCTGTGCCTGGGGCTCAGGCAGGGCCATCTGGAAGTGCCTTGTACCCGTGTGTCCCCTCTGTAAATGCATGGGCCAGTTTTGCTCTGTGAAATTAAACAGGGAAGGATTTGATTCTTCCCTTTATGCTAAAATTCCCAGGCTGTAGCCACAGCACAGAGTAGCTCCATAGTCCCACTGTCCTCCCACTCGCTTCAACAGTAGAGTGGAATAATTTAAACATACTCCATGGCTGTGGAAAAGCTATGTAACACCTTTAGGAGAGCAAAAGCATAATTTTTTGCTTGAAATTCCTTGAAGATCAATTAATTTCTGACTCGTCCTTTAAAGCTGGGTGAACTGGATCAATAGTGGTTTGCTACAGGATATTTTCCCATGCTCATTTGGTTCTTACCTTACCCAGAGGCACAGAAAACAGGCTGGAAGGGACCTCAGGGGGTCATCTGCTTCATCCCTCTGCCCCAGAGGAGGATTATTTGCCCTCTGTGCTCTGCTAGCAGTTAAAAAACCTCTAATAAATGGAACTTCACAGCTTCCCTGGACAATGTTGTCCAGTTCCAGTTATCTTTGCCACTGGAAAGTTTTCCTGATGCCTGAGCAGGATGTCCCTTGTGCCTCTCATAAGCATTTCTTCTGGTCCCATCTGTGATGGAAAAGAGCAAGAATTTGTGACTTCCACCCCTCTAGCTCTTACATACTTGAAGACTCTTTGTCTCCTCCAGACTAAACAGGCCTCAGACTCCAGAGGTCCTTGTTTTCAAGACCTTTGGTCATCCCTGCTGTCCTCTGGCCAATGGCCCACATCTTTCTTAAATTGTAGTGCTAAAACAGGATGAAGTCTCCCCAGCTGAGGCCTTCCCAGCATGATGTGGATGGAAATGATTTTGTGTGGCTGTACGTGTCAGAGACAGGGCTCCTGGGTATTACATCTCCAGAGCATTTGTGAATTTGTTGTAAAATATGGACATTCCTGACACTTCTTTAACTTGTGATGCCCTACAAACCTCAGGCTCTTGCAGGCAGAACTGGTGTGTTGATGGTCAGGCACGTCCTGCATTTGTGCAACCAATTATTTCTATTAATTGCAGAAAATTCTATTTTTTCTTGTTGACTTTCATCCTTTCTTGCCCATTTCCCCAATCTATAAGATCTTTATGGATTTCCAGCACACTGCAGACTTTCTAGCTTGATGCCATCTCCAAATTTAATAAGCATATTATCTAGTCAATTGTACCAGTGATTATATAATGTGTTTACAGATCAGAAACAGGCTTTTAGAGTTTCCTAACCCTTACACTTCTCCACTGAGAGTAAGCTGTAGATAGGTCTTGCTGAGAACAGTTTTTCACACTTTGCGTTCCCATCTTGCATAAGTTTATTTCAATCTGTTTCTCAAATTTGCTGATAAGAACACCACAAGGCACTGTCAGAATGTCACTGAAGTCAAGGTGTATAGTCTGGAGGATTTAAATCTCTCATTTCTCACGTTTCTGTAGGACACACAATCATTTTTGGTCCCAGAACTTTAGAACTGAGCTCAGACCTAAAGCCCTGTCCCCAAAACCATGACTCTGCCCAGATGCATAAAAGCTCACTTATCTGTAACTCTGCTGCAATATTAGCATTTTAAATCCACACACTGAATAGAATTGTCATTAATCTGCCCATCCTGACATAAATCTTTTGCCTCATTAAGGGTGTCATTGAAATACTGAGATAAGCCCTCTCTTCCCTCCTTCCTCAGCACAGTCAAGTGTGAGGGGTAACAATTCATGGCTGCCCAGGAGTGCTGGAAACTCTTCCTGGCTCGAGGTCCTGCATGTCACAGGGAGCAAAGTGACACAGGCACGTGAGTTTAGGGGAAGCTGGGCTGATCCATGGCAACTGGGAAACGTAAAGGTGAACACCATCTCCCAGCCAGCCTCCAAGCTGGAGAGATTAATTGCACTCAGTGAGACTTATTTGATTACTTGGTCCCCTGAGTAATAACGGGTTTCCTGAAGACTAAAGAGAGTAACACAGAAAAGCCAGGAAGAAATATGGGGACGTATTAAAAAGTAACTATGAAAGGGAGAAAAATATATATGAGACCACAAGGCATGTAATTAACTTAGCATGGGACTGGATTTGTTTGCTCAATTATTCCATGCAGCTTCATAAAGCTCTGAAGCAAGTTCATAAGTGGCTTAAAAAAACCCCAGAAACTGACTTTAACAAAATATCATTGCATTTGTGAATGAAAATCCTGGTCTTCTTAAGGTCTATGGCTCCTCTTGGTTCATTCATTCTGGGATCTCTCCTTACGCTGAGTGTGGAGTTCTTGGCACTTTGGGAAGCATTCACATGGCTTCATTTAGGACTCCTAGCTCAGGTATCCTGAATTGCTCTCTGGAGGCTGCGCTGACACTCCAGGGAGCTTGGTCCTGAGTTAGACCTAAAGTTAGAACATGTCAATGACCTCTTCTGTGCACGCAAATCTTAAAAGGAAAACGTTCCGTCAGTGACCAGTACCCCAGTGAGATTATGTGTCCCACAGAGATGTGGCACAGTAAACAGGAAATCAGGGAGGCAGCTCGTGTTTCCATAGGTATGGCAAAGGCCAAATGCTGCTTAAAAGGTGCTATACATAACTTTGTTACTTCTGGGGAAAACGAAATTCGTGGGAAAGACGCACGGCTTGACAAGCCAAAGAAGCTAAACAGAGGTTGAGTATATCGGGCAACTCTGCCAGCTGTGTTTTCCTTGAGGGAATCTTCGATTTTCTCGGCAGTCTTTATCTCCTCACAGTGGCAGAAGGTCCTACACGTGGGTGATGATGTGAGCACTCGGAAGTGCTGCTTCCTGGGGAGTTCCCCAGTGAACCCAGCCTGCCTGGCAGGTGTGGCACTAAATATCAGGTCACATCCTTGGAAACTGGGAAAAATTAGTGGCGTTCCTTAGGATGGGAGCAGAAACAAACATTATCTTCAGAGTTATCTTAAAGAGGAGAGAAGACTTTAAGCAAAGAGAAACGAGGCTGAGGGAGGGGTGAGTGGATGGGAAAGCCCTGTGCAGCTGGAGAGGCTGCAAGCCCCCTTGAGGACTCTGTCCAAGGAATGATAAGGAGCAATCAAGAAACCTGCAGGTGCTCTGAAGAGTTTGGATGTTTTGTTAGACCTGCATATTTCTTTCAGTGTCTGGCTCGCAGCAGAATTGTGTTGCAGAGTCCAGGTGTTACGTGCTTCAGCTGCTGCCTGCCTCCGGAGAGGTGGGCTGAGAACCAGGGAGTCTGCAGGACCTGTGGAGGGATGATAACCACGGGGAGGAGAGCTTGGCAAGGAGGGGGCTGCCACTGGGCTTGGTGTGGCACCTGTGCTGTAAGACTCAGCTCCTGCGAAGGGGAACAGAGCCTGTAATGCCAGAGGCATCAGACAGGGATGTCTGCAGAGTCACTGCGCTGCTGGCCTCAATGTGTCACTAGAAGGTGGAACTGGCCCCAAAATAATGCACAGGTTTAAAGCAATGAGCAGTGGAGCCCATCCCCACTCTTCACTATGCAAACACAGGGTGCTAAATCCTTCACACAATCTGTATTATTCACAACAAAACAAAAAGCAATTTTTCCCTCTCGCTCAGAGTGCATTTGTCTGCACACACGCAGGAGATGTGAAGGTCCGAGGGGTGCAACATCAGTGCTGCCCAACTGAGCACGGGCACAGCAAGGGATCCGTGGTGCTGTGGGCCGTGCTGAAACCTGCTGTCGAGGGCTGTTCATCCAGAATTATGCCTTGGCATGGGCTCACTGCCTCATCAACACTTGGCTGTGCTGAGGCTGAGGTTGCTCGAATCTGGCCTTGCCTTGTTTTTCATACGAGCATCAACCTCGCTGTCCCTTCCCCTTCCCACCTGCCTCTGCCTGGGTGAACACGTTCAGGATCTCTTGCTGGAAATCCTGGTCTGGGTCACTGGTAGCTGGCTAAATCACATCCTAATGATGGCCAGGAATGCGTGATGGGAGGGAGGAAGGCTTAGCTTTTCTCTCAATGAAAATGCAGAGTCTCAAAGTTGAAGTCATGGTGAATTTTGCCCCCTGATTAGGAGTGCAGGATCCAGTCCTCTGAGAGACAGAGAGCTTGTATGATGTAGTTCAATGATAAGGGAAAAAAAAGAAAAGAGAATGACAGGCCTAATTCATGCTCTTCCAAAATTATTATTATTTTTCAGCTAGGGAAGGAGGAGACAGGATGTGGTGGAAAAACATTTACAGGAGTTTGGCATGTAAAAACCTGAATGATGTATTAACAGCTTATGCCAGATTTTACCTGCCTTTAAGCAGGTAACATTTCTTCAAGCTCAACAAGCTCCTGCTTGCCTAGAGCTACGCTTTTCTTCTCCAGATGAGTGAAGCCAAAGAACCTTGTGCAGTTTTCATTAGCTCCAACTTTCTCTCAAATATTTTCCTCTGCAAGTTTAATTTCACCTAGGGATACAGTGGCCCTTGGGAAGGATATATCTAAATGAGGATCCTTTTTTTCCTGTGGGCTTGGGTCTGGTTTGGTTCTTTTTTTTTTTTTTTTTTTTTTTT